>CABHPH010000051.1:0-37756 GCA_902168325.1 Peromyscus nudipes
GGATGATGAACAAGGATGGTCAGAACAATGAAGAGTAGAATCCACGCGGACAAAAGAGAGGCTGTGAAAGAGTCAAACCTCAGGGGTGGACTGGGAAGACAGTATTAAAGGAAGGAAGGGGAGGAGGCTGATAGAGCAAGAGGAGCCTCTGGAGAACAAATCCAGCTCGTGGGAGGAGGGCCAGCAGAAGTCTAACAGGAAGGGTAAATCTGGGACCTGGTAAAAATAGGGACGTTGTACCCAGACGCCTCAAATCTAGGTTTCTGGTGAGACAGGGTCTACTTTCCTGGTCCAGCCACAGAGAGGAGATCTGCTTTGTCATGTTCCACTTTGCTTGGAGGAGCTTTTGTGAGTAATAAGTAAATAACATTAACAATTCAATGATCACAAAACATCACCCAGTTAACATGGGGAAGAGGAGGCGATTTTACTCAAAGGCACTAACCCAGAGAATGGAACATATGTTCACATAAGCTAACTATGTGTGGGCCTGGATCTTAGGTCCAAAGCGGGCTCAAACAAAGGTAGTAAGTACTACTGACTGACGGTGTCTTAAATAACTGTCTAGGCAAAGTTCAGACTGGACTCAGATTGGGTAAACAGGATTGCTACCTAAACTCTGTATCACCCAGAAATCTTATAAAGCAGGTTTCTGTTTGTGAAGAAAAGCTATTAACTTCCTTATCTGCTGTCTACAGCCAACTACCTCCGGCAAGGGTATCTAGTTTCCAATTAACTCAAACAAGCTTGTAACGGATCGAAGTCCCCATGCTCACCCGAAAGCTGTTCTGGCCTGAACTCCACTTCCTGCTGCTCTAATTCCCAGGCTGTTCTGGCTCATACATGCTCCCCACCTTTGATTGTCCCCTTAAAACTGGGAAGGCTATTTCTAATTTTGTTGTCCACTCTTCCCCCACCTGCCCAGACACAGCTCCAGCAGTTTGATTCTCCAATAAATCTTTCTTTCTATCCAGAAAGTAGTCTAGTTCAATGGTTTCACTGCTCCCTCACATATATTGGAGAGATCCCTCTGTGGTTAGGAGAGCTTACTTCTCTATCAGAGACTGGTGCTCAGACCCCAGCACCCACACTTGGTGTTTCACAAATGCCTCTAAATCTTAGTTCAAGGACACCCGAACCCTGTCTCAACAACTCTCACCACCACCTACCCTCTCTCTCCCACACCGCACATAAATACAGTTTTAAAACTACATACAAATATTAAAGTACTGTATTCATAGTCACTAAAATTGTCTTTTAATGTCCTTTAACAGATGGATGAAAATCTGGCATGTGCTTATTGACTTGGTAATTTTTAATTGTCAACTTAATTCAACTTAGAATCACCGGTGAAGGGAGTCTTGATGAGACATTGTCTAGGTAAAGTTGACCTGTAGACATATCTGTGGGGGATTGTCATGATTGCTGTAATCAATGGGAGATAACTCAGCCTGAAAGTGGGTGGCATCATTTTCTGTTTTGGGACTTTGGACTATATAAGACAAGAGAAAGCTAGTTGAGTACTTAGCATGTGCTCATTTATTTCTCTCTGCCACTGCGTATGGATGTGATGTGCCAGTAGGTTCAAGTTCCTGCCTTGACTCCCCCCAGTGATGGACTGTAAAGGTAGATGTATAAACCAAATAGACTTTCCCCTCTAAGTTGCTTTTATTCAGAGTGTTTTACTACATCAACAAGAACGTAACTAGGACACGTATGTTAGAGAGAGAAGACTGTGGCCAGGATGCAGATTCCCGCTGCTGCAAGCGGGGTGGACCAGTGCCTCCAACATCCTGGGTTCTAGGTAGCTTGACTGTGGTTACATGTTAATTAGCTCCACTGCCTTATCCAGCCAGACTTCTGCCATATAGTGTAAGTGCAGTATGTCCCATAGCACAGGACACATGGTAACTAAGCCTGCTTCCTGGTTATGCAGCACCTTCTACTTTTTAATTTCCTACTAAAGGGGCTGTCTTGATTTGTTTTGTTGTCAACTTGATACATTTGGGAAAAGGAAATATCAACTAAATAACTGCCTTGAGGATGACTGACCATTTGGTATTGAATAACCAATTGGTGTCCTCTTCCCTAGGGGAGACAGTTTCTCCTCTCTCAGCATTCCTTAGTTTCCTGTAGTTCTTTATGTAGGGCTGAGGCCTCAGGAGCTTTCCCTGGTCCTGTTTGCTATGTCTAATGTTGTTGTTGTCCTTGTTCAGTTCATGTTTAGGCAGTCAGTCATACAATAACATTATATAGAGTGAGCAGGTTGTATTTATATATTTGAAAGTATATATGTATATACATATGTATTACTATAACCAATGAAGAAAGAGACCGTGAATTTAAAAGATAGCAAGGAGAGGTATGCAGGAGGCTTTGGAGAGTAGAAAGGGGAGAGGGAGATGATACAATAATAGTATAATATAAAAAAATCTCTATTAGATTAGCACCTGGGCAATTCTGTGGGTTATTTTCTCAATTGGCAATTGATGCATAAGGGCTCAACCCACTTTGGGTGGTGTCATCCTTAGGCAGATGACCTAGGTTGTACAAGAAAGGTATAACAGAAAGCCAGTAGGCCATAACCCTCTCTGATCTCTCCTTCAGTTTCTGCCATCAGGTTCCTGCCTTGGCTTCCTTAGATGGTTGCTTTGTTTCTGTAAGCCAAATAACACCCGCCCCCAAGTCACTTTGGGTCACAATGTTTTATCACAGTAACAGAAAACAATCGGGCACAGGAAAGTTATAATGACGAAACTTTACTTTGTGTGTCAGTCCTGAAACTTTCTGCTTCCAGAACCCTGATTTTTACAAAATATATCATTGTAAAAGGTTTATCCATCTGGATCTATCTCTTGAACCTTCTCTTGAACCTTCTCCTGTCTCCCTCCCAAAGTCTGGCAATTAAAATGGAATTTTCTTCAGCATCAAAAGGAATGACAGACTGGGCACACTGTAACTTAGGTAAATTCCTAAGTGGTACACAAGTGAAGAAAAGAGACCCTGGATATATTAGACACTACATAATTGCACTGAATTAAAATTCTCAGAAAGGGTCGGGAATAAAGAGATTTAAGCTATCCATGGTCATTGCTGGTGGGAATGCATAGTACAGAGACATCTGAGAATCAGTTCCATAGCAATGGTGTTGTTCTAGAACTGTGTTACCAAAAGCGAATTCCAAGAACTGTTTACCAAAAGCAAAGTTAATTTTACTTTCTGTAAACTTTTCTAAAAAACTAAACATCAATTGAAAGCACCAACTGTTTGGACGCTTCACAGAAAGAAATACTACATGTCAGGGATTACATACAGAAGTCATTACAAAAGTTGTTTATCCAGATTAGTCATTATACGACCGTAAGTTAAAGCCGTTTTGTTATAGAATTGTATGTCAATTCAACAACTCAACCTACCAGCCAGCATGCATATGACCAATGCAGAGTAGAGAGAAAAACAGCTGGTGTTTGGTCTTGAACACACAGTGGTCCAGTCCCTTTGAGAAAGACTTCAGCCATTTCTATGAAAGCATGGCATTCATTTATCATAGCAACCTAACAGCTGCACTCATGCATGTTCTAGAGAGAAGTGAAAACAAGCATCCACATTGCTAGGATTTGGTGGTGGTGGAGGAGAGGAGGCTCCACACAGGGCTGCAGCGCCTTGGATCATTCCTCAGGTTTATTAACATGCAGCAAGGGGTGCTGGGTGAAGTGGGAAGTTTCAGTCCTGCCACATAAAGCAAGGATTCTGAGGGAAGGAGAAACCTTGTGCTCTGAGGAAGCACCCCCAGTTAACATGTGACCTGCTGTATGACATGATAAGAGTAAGACAAGATAAGGTAAGAGAGCTGGGCATGTGTGACTTGTGGCTTAGGATACTTGACATGGATAAGGACAGGAGATAAAATCAGGTCAGGCAGTTTAGTGTAGGTGCCTATAAATATTCTTATTTCTGACCAGAACCCCCAATGTGTGAGGACAGGGATGTCAGAAAGGAGCTCTGGCTTCTTGGTATATTGATTATATTGATAACATAGAGATGAGCACCCCATCCAGAACTTACGTGTGACTGAAACTGATGGTCACTTGGACATCATATATCTGAGTCATCTGGATTGGACTGATACCTCCCAACTATCACCAAAGTTTCTTCCATACATCCTAGAAACAGCTTTGACTGGTGTTAATGGAACCCCATTTCCCAGACCCACTCTTGCTATACAAGATTTCTGCCTTCTTTCTCTCTTAAGTTCTCACTTACAATGCCATGATGCACTCCTGCGTAAACTCACCTGATGTTATAGTCAAAATCATTCTGAGAGTTTATGAAAAACAAAATCCAGAAGCCACGAGCTTGTGGTGGCTATGGTGGCTGTTGAATTGTGTAGCACCTTACTCCAAGCTATGTACCTCTGAGACAAGAAAATCTCTATACCTCCCAAGGACACAATGCTTCCCTTATCAGCACAGGCAGTTTTCTTGAGGAGTGAGGCTTGGATAACATGTGACCCATGTGACATGGTCATGGTCAGACTAACATTGAAAGCTGAAAACAAGGAAGAAAGTAGTATACATTTTAAGGCTGAGAAAAATTTTCCTATTTTAACTTCTTATTACTTATTTACTTAACTTTCCATTTTTTTTTAACAGGAAAACATTAACAAATCAGAGTTAAAGTCTAGGGACTAAATGGGATGTTTACTTTGTAATAAAAGGTAAGTAAAATGCCCATTCCTTTTAAAACATGATATTCTAGAAAGCAGTGAGAGATGTGGCTTCTCTATTCAGAATACTCATCATCTTGCTGATTTTATTAAATGGTACATTAAATACTAAGTATCCAGAATGTTCTTTTTCTGGGGGGGGTATCCACCAGAATTTCTCTAGAGAAGGTATCCTTGAGCAGAAATAAAAACTGAGACAGAGTAGAGAGTCTGTGTGCAGAAAGACAATATGTCAGTCTGAAAAATGATTTTGGTGGGAAAGTGGAAGGCATTTCCTTAACAATGGAGGTCAACAGAAGATTTGTCTATATAAGATATTGTGAAATAAGACTAGATAGAGACAAGGGAATTGGATTAAATATATTTCCAGGAAGCAATAACAACCATTTTTGGCATTGGCATGCCAATGGGGCAGCTTTTTCCTTTTAACTCATCTTTACTAATGCCAATGCTTCCCCACATCAACTTCACATACGACTCTTAGTGGTACTGATGGCCTAGTCACTGTGCTAGGCATTTTTGTTCTATGTTATAAAGGTGTCCGGAGAACCCCAAAATAAGATATTGATAACATGTTCAAGGTCACAGAAGACTTCCAACCATTTTGCTTTCCTACTCTGTAGGATCACATTGTGATTTACTGCCTCCAATGTCCTACAGGCATCAGACATCCTCTGTGCCTTAGTTACTGTCATGTAATATAACCAACTCCTACTTGCAATACATTTCCAATTACATTTAGATTAATAACAATGATCTTGTAAAAATGATGTTTACTTCTCCAAGTGCTGTCCTTGGCCACTGGCAGCCTCCAGGCCTGGAAGAAGATGAGGTATAATTATATATGATAGCTTAGAGAGAGAGAGAAATCACTGCAGAATTGGAAACCAACTGTCTGGAGGGGTTCATCTCTTAGGCTTCTGGAATATTTTTAAGAACTGGAAGATTTCTTTGGATCTCTATTTTCCCACAGCTTCTGCACCACATTGTTTGTTCATAATAGGAAACTTTGCTGTATTTGAAAAATTTGGGTTACCAAAATTTGAGTAAATTATTGCTTTTATATACCATTTTATGAAAGTTTGTGCATAGCCTAAGCTGCAAAGCAGACAAGATTGTCAGTCAATGCCTTATTCCACAGGGTCCCCTATCGAGTGCAATTGTCTGCTGATTTCACAGACGCTGATCACTTTTTAATGATCTGTTCATTCATCTGATCACCTAAAGAGCACTGAGTGTCTTTAGTGGTATTTAACAATAAGAGTTGTGAGAGACACAAGGTGAGGGAGGGAACGGTCCATTGATTCTGGCTTAGAAACCATCCATATATTTTAAGGCCTAATTTTCTACTTTGAATTGAAGCCTTTGAAGTTTTCTCTGTGATTTCTAAGTCAAGAAACAGCCTCAGCTCTTGCATTGGAAAAACCCACGAAGTTTGTGGGCACCAATGACCTAAAGAAGAGATGCCATGACAAGTGAAGGCAGCCAACACAGGGGGTTCGGGTTCCTGAAAGATCTGTCCTGAGGATGGCACATGGAGAGAAAGTCTGTTCCCAAGCTTTGCTCCAACCTGAGGAGGCTGTCATAGAGAAGCACTGGCCTCCTGCTGAAGTGAGAGGCATCACCTCTGGAAGAAGTCAATTCAAGCATTCTCCTTGGCTCTGTCTCTCAGTCAGATGACCTCAAATGGTGGGCATTTCAATATTGAAATCATGAGGTAGGAAAGAAAGACAGGGTTATCATGGAGACAGGAGAATTAAAGGGATCTCTTCTCTAGAGTGTGTTTTAAGTCTCCACTCAGCTGAGAAGCAAGAATCGCAGCACAATCAACATGAACTATGAAATTTGCTTACGGAGAGACAGGGTTGCTTTTCTACATAGGCATTCAAAGTCGCAATGAACCAAGGCCAATTAAGTTGCTCTGTAAAGAGGCCTTCTGCTGAGACTAAGGACCTGCTACTCCCCAGCACCCAGCACCCACGTGGTGGAAAGGGCGACAATGCTCCCAGAGGTTCACCTCTGACATTTATTTGAACACTGTGGCATGTGCTCCCAGTCATAATAAACAACATATATATTTAGTTAAAATATTATTTTACACCGGGTGGCAGTGACACTTACCAGCATTTGGGAGGCAGAGCCAGGCTGATCTCTGGAGATTGAGGCCAGCCCAGTCTATAGAGCGAGATCCAGGACAGGAACCAAAACTACACAGAGAAACCCTGTCTTGAAAAACCCAAAAAATTATGTATATATGAAATTTTACCTTCTGAACTATATTATGTCTCCATCACATCCAAGAAAATAATTATTTTGATTAGTCTTTGAAATCTCATGTATCACTTATGTCTATTATAAGCCACAGTTTATATACTTCAAAATTATAATTTTGGGGCATGTGCAAGTCTGAATACTATTGTTTGATGATTTGCAAAGCCTATGCTAGGTTCTCTATAGCTCTTGAAGACATGAATTCTTCAACTATTATCTAGGCTTTTCCCTTCCAGTGGCTTTAATTCCTTTCGCACTGCTGGTTAAATCAAAATGCTGACATTGTTAGTTATTTTGTCTTGTCAAACTGCACCCTCATGATTTTCTGCTTAAGTGGAGGTAGCCTGGCACCTGCTCTACTCACTACTTCCAGCTACACCGCAAGGCATTGTAATATCCACAACCAAACACAAACACACAATCCTGAGCCTGTGCTGAATGAACAAGTTTCCAAGGTTCTCTTCGACGTGATTTGGTCACTGGGCAAAAACCATAAGAGGCAGCCACGTTGTGAACAAGGGAGCAGAGGCTGAGTTCTCTGAGCACTGCCTGCTTCAAACCTTGCTATCTTATTTCTGATAGGCATATACTCATGCCAACCTCTTTGCATTTCCGGTGCTATTCCAAGTTTTATTGGATAATGCATTTGATTCCTTTTTTAAATTTATCTTTCTGTATGTATGTATAGGTGTCTGTAAGGTGTTTGCATGTGCATGTGTATTAGATGAAAGGAAGCTATCTCATGTACTGTTCTATCCCTTTCTGCCATATTCCCTTGAGTCAAGGTCCCTCAGGAGATCTGGAGCTGTGCTGGCAGCCAACAATCCTCAGCCATCCTCCTGTCTTGCTCCCCACCACAGTGATAGATATAAATACATGGTTACATTTAGCTTTAGTTTATTTTTTGTGGGGGTATTAGGTAATCAAAACCAGGGCCCTTTGCCTTGAAGAAAGCACTCTTACCCACTGAGCTTTCTCCCCAACCTTGTCTATTGAGACAACATCTGGCCATGTAGCCCAAGCTGCTTTTGAACTCACAATCCTGTTTAGCCTCCCAGTGAGGAGACTCAGGCTTGTGCCACCACATAAAGGGCATCATTCTTTCATTTTTTAAAATTAGAAATTCTTTGTTATAAATGCTCTACTAATGACTTTCTTTTTTATTTTTCTAAAAATATTAGTTCAACACAAATTTAATCAAACATACCGAGTAACAAGTAACTTCTGGAGCTGAGGATCCAGCAGTGAAGCCCAAGGACAAAAAGTTCTATTCATCCATCAAGTTGAACTGTAAGACATGTTTAAAAAAAATCAAGTGTAAACCAAACGTTGCTAACTACTACCAAAACAAAGAGAGAGGAAGGGAAGGGCGAAGGGGGGAGTGGGAGGGGGGAGAAAAAGAACAGAGAAAAAAGAAGGGAGGAGGGAAGTAAACGAACAAAAGGAAAGAAAAATACTTGGCAGGAGACGTGGTACAGAGCAGTGGGTGGTGAATTGAACGGTGTCTGAAGAGTGAAGCATCTCAAGGACACACCATTCATTCACCCTTGTACAGGAAATACAAACACATGGAGGAAACCAAGCGCGAAGTGCTGAAATCAGGCACATCAAGAGCAGCAGGGCTGGGGAGAGCAGAGGTGGAATGGAGAAGTAGCAGAGTTTTGTGAAAGACAATAACGAACTGCGCTCATCAGCGGGTTTAGAAGGTTTTGTTGTTGCTTCCCCCCCCCACCCCCGTGGCAGGTACGCTGCAGAAGGAACCCAGAGCTTTGGGTGTGCTAGCTAATCACTGTCATTGAGCTAAATCCCAAGAACATTCATTTATTTCTTTTAGAATGATGTTACAATGAAGTGTGAGTGTGTGTGTGTGTGTGTGTGTGTGTGTGTGTGTGTGTGTGTGCACCACAACACACATATGGAGGTCAGAGGACAGTCTCTGGCATGAATTCCCACTCCACACCCCCACAGCCCCTTCAGACAGGTTTTCCTTGCTGATTGCTGGACTAAAGGACCCAGGAGCCTCTAGAGATTCCATGATCTCCCCACAGTAGCACCAGGGTTACAAGAGAATATGTGACCATATCCAAGTTTATGTGGATTCTGGGAATTTGAACCCAGGTCCTTAAGCTTGCCCAGCCAGTGTTTTCTTCAGTGACTCACCCTCCAGTCCCAACATGTAGCTTTAGTTCTAAGCCCATTATATCCAAAGCACTGTAGTTCTGCAGCAAAAAGACTCAATTTTCCTTTTACTATCTTCTTCATATAACATATATTAATACTTCAAATGCATTTTTGTACTAGGAGAAAGATGTTTCTACTGCACATTTACAATGGCATGGTTTTGACTCAGATGTCAGTCATGAGTTTTTCAAATTAAAATTAAAATAACTGTTGATGCTGGGGTGTGCTACCAAAAGGCTTTAATCCCAGCACTTAGGTGGTAGAGGCAGGCAGATTGGTTTAAATTCCAGGCTAGCCTGGGCTACACAGTGAGACCCTATCTCAAAGTGCTGCTACTACTATTACTACTACTACTACTAACAATAATGACTTTCTATTAGGTCATATTTCGAGCCAGTTGAATGAATTTTAATTTTTTTTTTTTTTGCCGTATTTTCAGGCAGGGCGCTTTTGCAACCCTTGTTGCCCTACTAAGTTATCTCATCTAGCCCTGATCTGAGGAGTTGTGCCTAGTCTGATTTTATCTTGTAATTATGTTTTTGGTTGACATCACTGAGAAGCCTGCTCTTTTAAGAAGGGAAATGGAGAAGGAATGGATCTGCAGGTATGGGGGAAGCTGGGAAGAGTGGAGAGAAGGGAAACTGCAGTTGGGTGCATTCTATGAGAAGGGAATAAATTTTTTAAAAGACAGAAAATTAATGTGTAATCAATCTACTGTCTCCAAAACAGAAAAGGATGAATTCTTCTGACTTGTAGTCATTGTCAATTACATAGTTCAATACTTTTATTCATTTTTAGGAGGGTGGATTGTGCATGCCGTGGTGCACATATGTAGCTCAGAGGAAAACTTGTGGGAGGTGGTTTTTCCTTCTCTCATGTGTGACCCAGGGATTGAACTCAGGTCTTCAGACTTGGCAACAAGCATCTTTACCCACTAAGGTGTCTTGCTGGCCCAGAACCATACACTTCAAATGCCAAGATGGTCATTATATTGTGGAGCTGCACACATACAAACCTCCTGAGGGGCTAGATCATCATTATATTGATATTGTGCTTTCATTGTTTCCGGTTAAAAAGACAGAACTTGCCCTTTGCTGTTTTCCCCTTCAGTCTGCATCTAAAAACATATTTTACTTACCTTTATTTTTATAGTAATAAATATTTCTAAAGCTAGGATATTTAGAAAAAAACTTAATTTAACAACAAAACAATGAAAATAAACAAACAAGCAGAAAAACCAAAACAACAGCAACAACAACAACAAAAAAGACCACAAAATCAAGCTCCATTATTAAAGTGCCTTTCATACAAGCAATAGGACCTGAATTCAGGTCCCTGTACTCATGTGAAAAGGTTGTGTGATAACACATATCTCCAATTCCAGCACGAGGGAATTAGAGACAGGAAGATCCTGGAACTCTCCAGTACAGCTAAATTGGCAAACTCCAGGTTCAGTGAGATACCCTGTCTCAAAATATAAGATGAGGGAAGCAGCTGGTGTCAGTTTCTGGTTTCCCCATATATACACAGGTATACATGTGCAGCATCTATACACACATGCACACAAACCCAAACTACACCACACAAACAAAACATAGTTCCACCATGTGCTGGACACAGGGTGTCTTCATTCATCCCTAAGCTCCATTTCACACTACCTTATAACTGTCACAGTGGTACCATCAACTCCATTTTCCATGAGTAAGTACGCTAAGATGCAAGAGAGATGGCTCAGGGTATAAGAGACCTTGCTGAACATGGCTGTGAACCTCAGTTCAAATCCTCAGCACCACAGAACAAGCCAGGTGTAGGCTTATGAGCCTATAACCTCAATGCTGTGTATGGGGAGCACAGGAGGATCACTAAGATTTGCTGAGCATCAGCCTAGCTCCAGGTATAGCAGAAGTCCCTGCCTCAAGTGAATAAGGTGGAGAGTAACAGAACAGAATATATAAGGTCCACCTCTGGCCTCTGCACACATGAACATGGTGTACACACTTGCATGCACATATGTGCATATGACATAATCACAAACAAATATAAGTTAATAAATAAACTAGTTAATTAAAAAGTGCCAATATGTTGCTTACTGAAGTCTCACAAGGAAATACAGAATCAAGTTCAAACACACTTCCTAACTCTGATCTCAGTGACATTCATTACTTGCATCTACTGAAACAGTTTTTTTTTTTCCATGAATGATGATGACGTCACTCATTCAGAGGACTTCTGGCGGTCGCGGGAATCGAACTCGCCACCTCGGACGCCGAGGGCGGGCGCCTGTCCCCAGAGCCACCTCTCCGTGTCGCTTACTGAAACAGTTAATGATAGCAATCTCTGCTTTCTATAAATATACTATGTACTGGGAAACAAGCTTAACATGTAGGTTTGTGTGTTTGTTAATATTGCATACTTTAGGTATTTTCATTACATTACAGAATTTATTTTTCAATTTCAATAAACCTCCAGTATGCAGATTAGTAAATGACAATATGGTGGATTTAATAGTGTGCCAACACCCTTCAATTACAAAATGGCAAAAGTTAAATACAGCTTGGTCTGCCTGTACGTGCCTTTTCCAGAGAACACCTACTGGCTCGCACACCCTCACCTCTACTTCTGCCCTTTGAGTGATAAGGCCAGGAAAGCATTCCCTCTGAGCTGAGTTACTTATTGCTAAATATATGCTCAAAGATTTTAAGAAATGAATAGTCATGATTTTTCATGATATATAATTAAGTCACTTATCATACCTAATCAATATATGAGTGAGATGAGATATAATAGGGAGAGAAAGGGGTAAGAGGAAAATAAAATAGTATTATGCAAAATGAGCTCAGAAGACTGTGACAGGCTCTATGAGATTTATGAGCAGAGGGAAAGGATTTGTCTAATTTTGTTTGGGATGAACCCTTGGTCTGTCCTCACTTCATAAGGGAATGGAATATTTCAGAAAATGAATGTATCTTTAGATTCTAATATCATCACCATGGAACTTACCAGGTGATATGACCTTAGCCTGCACTGGAGGTTTTCATGATATATGCTCTGTCAATGGAAATTCAGGAGACCCAGGGAGCTGATAAATTATAGCTAAGTGATTCAAAGAGTAAATATTAGGTTCAGTGCCTGATTGTCTCATATTTTAAATATTCCAATGCTTCTTGCATTACTGGTCCAGTGTAAAGCGCTCACTATTTACCAACTGCAGATTCACACAAATACCTTGGCACCATCATTCAAAATGTATATGGTCCTCCTTGAAGTAATGGGCTTTTGATGATAGTAATACAAAAATCTTGCCTTTGTAGGCTGGGGCCATGACTGTGTTCAGAATGCTGACTACAAAGGACATTTCTTTCCAGTAATTTCGTGATTTTTCTCAGTCAGTGTCTTTCTCTGAGTTGTTAGGTGGTTTGGGGGTAGAGACAACATGCTATTTGTTTCCTAAAAAAATTGGAAGTGACCTTAAGGAGGCAGACGTAGGTGACAGAAATATATAAAGAATGTGATTTGAAGAAAAATTGATGAAGCTGGAGAGAGAAGTAATATGACAGATTGAGATCAGAAAATGTGGGTGGAGTGTTAGGGAAGCCAGGATGCAGAGCTGTGGGCTGTGACCATGACAAACAAGGATCGATGGGAAGCGTGGGGGGCTGAGCTTCTTGTTATGGAGGGTGCCATTCTTCTATTTATTTTTTCCATTAATGAGTAGAGCAGAGTAGGTGGTGGAGGTCAGAAGACAAGGACCAGTTTCTCTGCTCTCTATGAGCCATTACTTTTCTAAGTGAACTGAACCAAGTGCTGAGCAACATGATGGAAATGGAATGGTGCTTGTGGGCTTTAGATCTGTACCTTCCTGTTTCACAGCACTTTGGACATCTTAGTCTTAGTCTTTGTTTTCTTGTTGTGACAAAATCAACGTAAGGGATGAAGGGTTTATTCCAAGGCTCACAGTTCAAAGAGCAGGTATCATGGAGGGGAAGTCAGGTGGCAGGATCTTGAAACAGCTGGTCACATGGCATCCATGCTCAGAAAGTGACGAAGGCAGACTGATGCTCAGCCAGGGAATGGCGTCACCCAGGTAGATGGGTCTTCACTCCTCCACAAAATGTAGCTAATCCTCACAAACATGCTCAGAGACCCATCTCTCTGGTGGTCTCAGGTTCTGTTGACAACTAGCACTAACCACTGAAGTAGGCCTGTCTTAGGAGCCATGTACACTGCACAAAAGCAGTATGACTCCAGGGGAGTGCTGCCCTGGGAATCCAGAAGCATGTGGGCTTTCTTTATACAGATCAGCTTTGCCACTGACAGTTACAATAAGTTTTGAAAAGATCCTAACTTCTTTGAAATGCTGTTTCATTCTTCCTGAGATTTTTTTCTTTTTGGATGTATATTCATAGCACTTAATGACCACTTAGCAAAATCTGGCATTGTAATTAACTCACAGCTATCACTCTGTTCCCATTCCTGATTGTAAAATGACAACATAGATATCAGAACAGTTTCAACATTTCTCCAAACTCAACATGACTGGTGGTTCCAGGATTAAAAAAAAAATGAAAGAGCCTCTGTCAATGTCTCCACACCAAGGAGAATAAGTAACGATGTCTAGCTGGGGCAGGAAGGCAAGGAAGCATTAAGACTAACATGGGAGAAGCCAGTTGACAGAAAAACTAGAAACTCTTCCCCGAACTGGGCTACACTTAGCAGTAGACTGTGGACAAGACCCTAATACACTAACACCAGAGATGACAAACACGGTGTAGATGACCTATATGGGTCATGAGATTGGTGGCTCTAGCTTTCAGATTACGCTTTTCCCAGCTCAACGCCTGCTCCCATTCATAGATGTGGTGGTTTGAACAGGAATGGCTTCCATAAGCTCATCTATTTGAATGCTAGGTCATTAGGGAGTAGTACTACTTGACAGGGATTAGATATGGCCTTGTTGGGCTAGGTATGGCCTTGCTGGAGGAAGTGTGTCACTAAGTGGAGACTTAGACATTTCAGAAGTCCAAGCCAAGCCCAGTGGTTCTCTCTTCATGCTGCCTGCTGATAAGGATGTAGAGATCTCAGCTACATCTTCAGCACCATGCCTGTCTTCATGCTGCCATGTTCTTTGCCATGATGACAATGGACTAAACTTCTAAAACTGTAAGCAAGTCCATATTAAATGCTTTTCTTAATAGAGTTGCCATGGTAATAATGTCTCTTCACAGCAATAGAACACTGACTAAGAAACAAGAGTGGCCTTCTCTTTCTTAATGGACTGCGTCTATTTCCATTACTAACTGTGAGTCCCTAGTGCAGTTATTCCCAGACACAAGAATCTGGACTTCAGTCTATGACTAAACATGGTGACCTCCACCAGAGGACAAATGAAGTCCAACATATCACTTACCCATCATTGGTTCCAGTCATTTCTTCAGAGTGGCCTGACAGTTATAGGAACAATATAAATCCCTTCTTAGGAGCCAGCTCCTTCTGCAGCTGTCACCAAGGCTTCGGCCTTCCTCTTCCATAAGAACTGGACTCCTGGGGAAATTCCAGTTCTTTCAGACCCATTGTTTCAGTAGTGTGGTATCACAAGCATCTCTCTTTAAAATGCCTTCTCTCCTGTCAGTGTAGTTACACACGTGCTTGCAGAAGGACTTTAATATGGATTAAGCAAATATGCTTTTTAATAGGCCTTAACTAATTGAAAAGAATACATGCTTGATAGCAATGTAGATTAATGGCATGGGGGTATTAGACTATGGAAAGAGCAGAATTGTCTATTCCCTTGTCAGTAACTTAGCTCAGCAATAAAAGCAGAAGTTGATAAGAATGAAAAAGAAATGACTGCTTTAAGTATCCAATAAAATACAAAGTTATATTTGCAAGACAGATGTTTGTTTTAGTTGACAATTTTTAAGGATTTGATTCTGTAGGGTCGCTTTTCTCCATAGCTTAGTAAATGTAAACAATTTATTAATAAAGAAAACCTGAACATTGTTCAAATTTGCATGGTAAATAGAATTTATGAAACGAAATTCAAAGGCTTTACATCTACTCCCATCAAATCTCCAACACTCCTCACACACACACAAAATACACTTTTAAGGAACCGATGCCACATCATTACAGGCCCATTAAGGAAAACCTATTTCCCTCTGATGAAATGAAATCTGCCTCTTGGTGGAGACATCCATTTTCTCCTCCCTTAAGTGATAAGACAATTGAGCTGATCAATCATCTGACTACGGGACACCCCTCAGAAAGGCAGAGTCACCTTAAGCCATGCTAAAGAAGTAGGAGAAATAGTTATCCTTTTACTGAGATAATTAGTTTTCCTTTCCAAAATGGAGATGCCTTGTAAAGTCACTACAAAGTGGTCATGTGGCTCTGTTAATTTGGCCTACTTTTCTGAGTCTTCAGATGAGAAGTGGTCAGAGGACCAGATGAGATAGAAAACATAATAAATGAGGGCAGGTCTTCAATGGACACTGTCTTAGGACTTCTACTGCTGTGAAGACACACCATGACCACAGCAACTCTTATAATGGAAAACATTTCATTGGAGCTGGCTTATAATTTTAGAGGTTTAGTCCATTATCCTCATGACAAGAAGCATGGTGGAATACAGGCAGACATGGTTTTGGAGGAGCTGAGAATTCTGCATCTTTTTACTCTTTGAGGATTGGGAATGTACTACATCTCAGGTGTTTGGGTCATGCATGACTGGGCTATGAAGTCTTGTTGCTCTCAAATCCCTGCACTGGCATGCTGTAAGATGTCAAGGTTTGTATGTGAAGCATCCACATATGTTCTATGTTAGAACACTTGGCTCCCAGCTGGTGGAACTGTTTGGAAAGTGTTAGCTAAAGGATGAATCTGCATAGGCTGATTGACTGATAACTTCACTGACTATGCAGAGTGTGGAATGATTCTGGTCTTGTTACAATTTCTCACTGGATGCATTTAACCTTCTAAAGAGCCTTTCCTTGCTCACCTCTGTATCAGGCATACCTGATAAATAAATAAAACTTTTCAAATAAACGCAATGGTGTTCACCAAAAGGAAGGGCTAAAAATGTCATCAGTTAGCATCTAAGACCTATAGTTGAAATTCTTCTGCCCTTCTTATAACTGCCCACTTAATATTTCTAACAGTATATTCTTAAAATGCCTCGATTTATAGTGTTCTTTTTTCTGTTAATATAAAAACTGCATGGAACTGCTTCCACATTGGCACATTATACTTCCAGAGATCTGAATTTGTGATCCTAGGAGATGGTCACTCAAAATTGACTCCAGAATAAATTAGATTCATTCACTTTAAAGTGAAAGCTTTGATTTAACCCCAATGGAAGATGATAGAGTCTTTAAGAGGAAGAATGTTTTCATAGGAAGTAAGTAATTGGGAGTGGTGGGGGACGCTGGAGGTTTATCAACCTGGACCTATTTCCTATTCACTGTCTTCCTGATTTATAAAGCAATGTAACCAGCTGTTTCTTCCTACTACTACCATGGCTTCTCCTCTGCAATGATACACTATGTATCTTCAAACTATAGGTGACAATAAGCATTTTCTTTTAAAAATGTTTTTGTTGAAGTATTTTATTTCACCAACAGGAAAATCAACTAATACACATGGGAATGATTCTCCATGCTTTTTGCTCACGCCGACCTTTGAATAGTAGCGGTGTCTCTATACATAGAAGAATGAGAGATTGCTAGAGAGGAGTCAAGTGGTGAGTAGGTGGCCATCGAGCTGGACAAAGACAAAAAAGAATGAAACTTCTTAATGTCTAGGCTGTACGTTGCTATAATGAACTTCCTGGGAAGCAACAAGTTTCAAAACACACAGGAAGTCCACACTTCACCACATGCAGGGAAAAGTCTTTAATTGGGATAAATTTAATAATTTAAGACTGTGGTGCATTGTCTTTCCTCAAGAAAAGATACTTCCATTCTAAAGGTAAGGAAAAGGCTCACAAGGACTTTGGACAGCTTGAGGAAACTGTCATCCAAACTGATCCCTGGAGGAGAGGACCAATGCCATTGACGATTGAGGTAAAAATCTCATGGAATACATGTGGGTAGACATAGCACATACTTTGTAAGATGCTCTGAAAAATCCTACATTATAGCGCATGGTTGTGGAACACTGGCCTCGGGCATGACATGGTCATTACCTCCTTGAATTCTTAGCAACTGCAATTTCTCAAAGGAGTTCTGTACAAAATTGGACCACTAAGTTTCCATCATGGAGGAGAGGAAGGGCTCATGATGCCATGTCTATGTGCAAGGATTTATGGACAACTAATGGATGCTAGAGAGAGGGCCTCAGGAGATACAAGGGCTTTATAGGCAGTTAATGGTTGCTGAGGAGAAGTGATTATGAACTATACCGCTCCCAGGAACTGATAGTAATTAAAAGTTAAGGGTTGCTGGGTGGAAGAGAGGTATTTTTTTCCCAGGGGTATACAGGTGTTTCTTTTGCTTATAGGCGATCATGCTCCTGTGAATCACCCTTACTAAACTTAATGGTTTCTTGGCTAGAATAGCTTCTTTTTTATGTCATTGGTACCCTATCTTATTCACATCTCATAAATGTTGACAGAGCAACTATATAAAGTACTTTCTGTAACTCTTGGCAAAGTGTCCTAAGGTCTGTTCTTATTGTCATTACTACTAAGTAATATAAACGAATGCTTGGCACTTAGTAATCATTATTTCAATGAAAACGCTTATTATTGCTGCCTTCTTGTTTTCTGGTTGGCTCTTTTTATTTGGTAGCTATTCTAGTCTGCTTTTCTGATACTACAATAAAACCCTCTGACTAAAAGCAACTTCGGAGAAGAAGAGTTTATTTGGCTTACACTTTAGGTCACAGTCAATCACTAAGAAAAGTCAAGGCAGGAACTGAAGCAGAACCCATGGAGGAAAGCTGCTTACTGGCTGATTCATTGGCTTGTCCTCATCTAGCTTTTTAAAATAACCTAGGCTTATCTGTCCAGGTATGATGCTGTCCACAGTGGGCTGGGCCGTCCCCTTCCCACATCAACTATGAATCAGAGACATGGCCAGAGGCCAATTTGATCTGTACATTTTCTCAATTGCGGTTCTCTTTCTAGATGACTGTACATTGTGTCAAGTTAACTGTAAAAGCTAAGCATCACAAGTGCCTAGCTTAGCTGTATAGCATGGAAAGTAGGAGTCTCGAGAGCCAGATGTGCATAACTAATTCCCCCTTTCTTCTAAGAAACTCATATGGATCCTTAGTGACTCATTCATTCATGCAGTCATTCATAGGACAGTTTATTTAATGAACATTTATTTGTACATGGTATATTCTAGACTTTGAGATATATATATTATATATATTATATATATATTATATATATATATAATATATATATTGTATAAGTCTTAAAATAATTGGCCACATAGGATTGTACCATGCAAATGATTGATGAGAAGGGAGAAGCTTGTAGCAATTCATTGAGCACAGCTGCCTGATATTGTGTTGTCTGCTGTGCTGTTCAAAGCCACAGCAAAAAGAGTCAGTCACGATTTATAAATAAGAATCTAAAATCCGTGAAAGGTGATTAGTCTCTATAACATCCGTGTACATGAAAGCTTTACATTTTCTCCAAATTACAATTCCATCCTTCCAAGATACCCAATCTGAAGGTTGTGCCGATATAGATGAACTTGGAAGTCAGAGGCAGCCTGTGAAGTGACTATTCTTCATCTGAAATGGTGTTTCCTGTGTATTAAATAGCCACTCCTTGTACTATTGATCAGTGTGCTGGGTGGCTGATTCAATTTGGCCGTCAACATGGCTGTGGAAAACAGACACATAGTTTTCTTAAGTCTAGTGACTGCTTTTGAATAAGCATAGCCATAGTTCACCCAGGGTGTTAGCAAACACTCAGCTGGATGCATGAAGGTATGGATGCTACATATGAACTCCTTCAGTGAGTCAGCCTGCCAGTGTCAGCAGTGTAGGGCTGCTGTGGAACTGTGAAGGGTTTCTCAAGCTGTGTATATTTTTGCTTCTAGTTTAAGTTTTTTTTTGTTTTCCTTTTAATTAACATTTGAAAATGTGTAGAGTACTATTTCTTTGAATCTGTAATGTAGCTTACTTTCTTTTCTTTTTCTTTGTTTTATTTTTTGGAACTTAAACAATTATTTATTATTATTTTATATGTACAGGTACTTTCCTGAATGCACATAGCTGCACTAACTGTGTATATGGTGCCTTGGAGGCCTGAAGAAGGTACTGTATTCTCTGGAACTGGAGTTACCTGTGGCTATGAGTTTCCTGACAAAGATTTTTCTTAACTAGTGAGCCATCTTTATAACCCCTTGTTTTTTGAAAAGTTATTGATTTACATCTGGATGTTTCCATATGTATATACATATGCAAGTACATGTGTCTGTGGGTGCACTGAGGCCAGAAACCAGCATCAGGGATTCTCTTTTATTACTCCCTGCCTGCTCCTTTGAGGCAGGGTTTCTCTCTGAACCTCAAGTTTCCCTTTTCTCAGTTAGGCTGGAAGCCAGCAAGGCACAGTGATCCTTTTGTCTCTGCCCACTGTTGATTCACCCCACCCTTGGGGCTGGGGTCACAGGTATACAAGCGATGTCCAGCTTACTTTGTGGGTGCTGAGTTCCAAACTCTAGTCCTTATGAGTGCACAGCAAATACTCTCAACTGCTGGGCCATCTCTCCAGTCCCAAGACTTCTTCTCTTGAAGTCTGAGGGCTGAGGATTGTAGGGCCCTGGCTTCCCATATTTGAGTAAACTGCCTGCTTGCCGACCTTGACCAGATGTCCTCCCTATGTTGATTCCCTGATGGTTTCCTTCTCACCTCATGATCACCGGAGGTTCTTCACCTGAGGTTCTTTGTTCCTGTATCCTGCATTTGGTGTAAACAGCTTAGATGCAAGAATGTAGAACATTGGGTAGCAAACTTCTGCTCTCCGGGGATCCTCCATTGTGCTGTAAGCCTGTATTTAAGGTTCCTCCCTCCTCCAATAAATGGCATTTGGCATTTTGGCATTCGGCATTCTGCCGTGGCAAATGACTCGCTGTCTCTTATTTATTTTCTAATCCACAGCCCCTCGCTCGGACATGGTGAATGGGTTGCAGGCGTTACCGCAACAGAGGATATGTGCCAAGTGGGACATTGCTAATGTTACTTTTTTAGGCAAGCACTATTATTTATCTTGCTTTTCTTTCTTTCTTTCTTTCTTTCTTTCTTTCTTTCTTTCTTTCTTTTTTTTTTTGGTTTTTCGAGACAGGGTTTCTCTGTGTAGCTTTGCGCCTTTCCTGGAACTCTCTTGGTAGCCCAGGCTGGCCTCGAACTCACAGAGATCTGCCGGGCTCTGCCTCCCGCGTGTTGGGATCAAAGGCGTGCGCCACCACCGCCCGGCTTATCTTTCTTTTCTATAAAGGCCACTGGTGCCTACGTGGAATTCCAATGTTTGCTTCCTGATTTAGGAATGATTTTTATTTGGTGATTCAGAATCTTAGACAATACTGTGGCATTAAGTTTTTGGTAGTTTATTTTTATACAGTTTAGTGTCTTCTAAATAATATTCAGATAAAAATTACTATCAAGATTTTCACTTTATTTAACAACTTCAGAGGAAGACTGCTGTGGTTCTGGTTTTTTTGTCAGATACTTCTCCTGAATCCCCATATTCTCTATATTCATATTTCTCAAAAAATAATACTTGAGGCATGAGAGTATAAATCATCAATTTTCCTTCTTTTAGAACAAGTTGATATGATTGATGACTAGTCATAATGACAGGAACATGCAAGGCACACATATCCCTTCCTTCCTTCCTTACCACACTCTCATCGATGAGGGCCATTTTGGCAGTAGTACAGTTTCAACCTTCTCTGGACTTCTAATGCTGCTGAACGCTTGGCTTTCACAAGCACTGTTCTGTGTCTCAGTTAACTCAAGCTTCTTTTTCCTGTTATTGTACATATGATCTGCATTTTAACTTCGTTAGTCCTCTTGAATTTATAAACTATCATTAAGTTACATTTTTATTTATTAAGACACACATGGACACACACACACACACACACACACAGAGACACAGACAGACAGACAGACAGAGACAGACAGACACACAGACATACAGAGAAAGACAGACACACAGAGAGAGCATGTGTGTGCCACAATACAAATGTAGAAATCGGACTTTCAGTGGTCACTTCTCTCCTTCCACCATGTTAGTCCCAGAGACCAAACAGGATGTTATGCTTGGTGGCAAGTACCTTTGCCCACTTAGCATAAATGAGTGCTTACTTAGCATAAATAAGAGTAATGCATGTCCACAGGCTGCATTTATTTTTTGCTGGTTTCCACATAAAGTATTTCCCACATTTTTATTGGTCATTGTTGATTGTTTTCCTTTAAATATCCTTCCCTGAGTCACATAATATGCCCTGGAGTTTTGCAACTGTCAGTCTACAATCACAGGATAATCAAGAGCAATGACTGTAGGAGGATTTCTCCTGCTCGTCCCTTTGAGGTTTCATTTCATCAGAAATCCCTTTTGAGTGACTTGTGTACAATGAGCCTTCTTCCCTCTCAGGGATTGCTGCGTGCTGCTTAGCGAATCCTTGCATGACATCTGCAGCTATCTGGAGGGCTTTGATCTCCACTTGTATCTCTATATATTTTTTTCCTCTGCAGTTTGTTACCCTTTCATGTTTTCTTGAACCAAATTTTTGTTTTCACAAATTTTCAGGGCTGTAAAGCCTAAAATTCAGGCACAATATTACTCTTGTAATATGTATCCGTAAATTCTGTGCCTTCATGTGCTTCCTGCTTTGAGCAATGTTTTGCTTTGTTATGAACTTCCAAACTTTATCTTGGGAAGCTTTCACTACCTAAAATTACTTTAAAAATCAACTCTCCATTAATGTCTCATGAAAGTGGTGTGTAAAAGGTACCCAAAGGTTAGGATTTCTTGTCAGATACTTGAAAATACATGCATACCTACATGATGCAACACTATTCAGTCATTTATTCTTTCTTCCAATAGCTGTGACTGCTTTAGAAAACTCTCATAAAATGGTATTAAACAAATATTTGTTGTCCTCCATCATAGACCAGTTGAACCAGTGGTCAGTGAAAACCTGATGGAGGGAGCATGTGGCAGTGGACACAAGGATATTTGTGACTACATGTTAAGGAAATGCTTCCAAATGGAGAAACATGGAGTTCTCAGTATTCTTTGTATTATTTTTGCTTTGTGTATTTTCTAATAATCATGAACTGTTTGGTATTTAATGTTAAATTTTTCTTTTTATTTATTACTTTAAATAGCATGTAGAATAATGGATTTCATTGCAACATTTTGTGCATGTGCTGTTTTGCTTTGCTACTACAGGTTTCTTGCCCTCAAAGATCCCTTCATGACTGGAATCCAAGTGCAAGTGCACCTGTGTACCTAGATTTTTCATATGAGACGAAGTGTACAGTATCTGTCTCCCCCATGATCCTCTGTTCTCTCTGCCCTTCTCCCTTCATAGACATTTCTACTGCAGACACATCACAGTGCTTGACTTCCTGAACCCAGCTTATTTCACTTAACATAATGATCTTTATCTCTGTTAAATTTTCTGTAGTTATGGGAATTCCCTCTTTTTGGGGGGTGGGGGTTGATCAAAGTTCAACTGCTCACATAACCACATTGTACCTATCTCTGCATTGACAGCCTCTTAGGCTGCTTGGATATATGGTTTATTGTAAATATTGCCACAATGGTTAGGAATGTTTGATATTTTTAATTCTGTAGATATTTAATTTCTATTTATTATTTATTACTGTCTGCTGGCCTACCCATTAATTGATCTGATTTTTCTGTTTTTTTTTTCTTTTTTTTTGGTTCTTTTTAGTTTTTTTTATATACTCTATATTGTACACCTCACAATGAGATATAGTTGATAAAATTGTTTCTAGTTCTCAGGTTTTCTCTTTATTCCTCTTAATAGTTTGTTTACAGTAAAGAAGGATTTTCACTTTGTGCAGCCCCATCTGTCTATTCTTGCTTTTTTTTGAACTTTTGGAGTCCTTTTCAGACATTCCAGCTTTGTAAGATATTTTGAGGTGTTTTAGAATTTTTCCTCAAGTAATTTCAAGCACACGGGCTTACATCAATTAGTTTAAACCATTTTAAATGGATTTTGTACATGGTAAGAAAAATGATGTATTTTCATTCTTCCATATGTGGCTCTCCAATTTTCCCAGAGCCAGTGTTGAACAGGGTATCTTTTCCCTAATGTGTGTATTTGGCAATTGTTGCTATAAGCATCCTGCGCTCTGCCTTACTTTATGCATTTGTGTTTGTGCTGGTTCCACAGTTTTGTTTTGCTTTGCTCTAATCTCAAGCCAGGCATTGCAATACCCTTAGCCTCATGCTTTCTGCTTAGGATGGCTTTGGCCGTTTATATCTTCTGGCTTGTTTGGATCCATAGAGACTACCACCGTGCCCTTCTCCCTGGATATAAAGAGGTGGCTGAGCATCTTTACCCTTTTTACCTGAAGACCTCACATCCTTATAGGAAGATCTCATCTCACCAGACAGCCCATTGCCTTTGGAAAAATTAAATTTGTAAGTTTTCCCCTTTTATATTAAATTAATTTCCATGCTTGACAACTTCTCCACTCTATTTACGGTTTCCATATTTACTCTAGACAAAAATGAAATTTTACTCATCCTCGGGGATTTACTTTTGTACTCTGTAAGTAGACTATGTAAATTTTCCTGGGTGACTAATAAAAAGGGGTCAGGGAACGAGAGAAATATGAGGTCCACTGGAAAATAGTCCCATGTTAAACAGGACAGCAAAAGGTGATAGAAAGTAAAGGTGGGGGTGTGAGAAAAAAATTGTCCAGATTTAAATGTTTGCTTTAAAGGATTCAGAACATATCATCATGAATTTACCATGATTCTTAAACTTAATTTCATTCTGAATGTATGGAACTTGAAGGAACAAAGTTTTAACCATGGGTTTGTAGCAGAGAGAGAACTCCTGTTCCTTTTATTGCTTTTGCCAAATATAGTCATTCAAGAAAAACAAAACAAAACAAAGCATAGCAGCCTGTATACTATTTTCCACACAAGAGATTGAAGGGAGAGAATTTGGTGTGCATTGAAGATGCTCAGCACATAAAGTATTTCCAACCCACCATGAGTGATAGAAGTGGGCAGTAACAATGGTGTCCAGTTATTTCCCTCAAAGTTTGTGAAACATTTCAGGTTTGGTGCTCAATGGGATACCAAGGTAGACTGTTAACATTAGCGAGGGGTTGATAGGGGTGATGTGGAAATAAAAGAAGTCAAACAGGCATCTCCAGAAACAGAACTGTTCCTCCATCAGAGCAACTGACAGCCACAGTTTTTCCAAAGAAGTCAGACTGTGAATGTGGTGTGAGTATTGGGATTTTATAGGATGTCAAAGGGGCAACTTAGGAGCTTGAAAGGTCCATTTGCTCTTCAGTTCCCCTGCAGTCAGGAAGTGGTGATGCCACCAGATATGGTGTGTGGATCTCCTTAGCAGAAGCTTCCACACGTGTGCTCAGTCAAGTCAACTTTCCCATCCAGAGCTTCTCAATCCACCTTAGGCTTGTACATCACTAACCCTTCAGTTAGTTGGGCAAGATATTTAGTAAAAAGACTTATTAGTGTCAAGGACAGATACAGAGCAACATGGCAAGGTCTCTGAGGAAATTCCAGGCTTGACTGACACGTGAGAGTTCCTCCCTATGCCTTTTAGAGGAAGGGGTAGCTCCATACCATGTGATTGCTGGGTAGTCTATATTCCACGCTCCTGTCAGGCTGCTGCTGATTTCTGGCTACTTGAAGGGTACTTTCTGTGACCTATAAGCAGAATTATCTGTGAAGGTGGGCAAAGTAATAATCTAGAAAACAAGTTAATGAAAGAGCTTTACATAATGCTTTTTGGATAACAGTTTTGAGTTTGACAATCAAGATGAGGTACATGCATCTCACCTGTGGTGGTGAGCAGATCTTCAGTCCAGAAAGTCTCCTCATCCCACAGTACTTGAGAGGGAGGGAGTTTGAAAGAATGAAGGGAGATGCAATCACTAGGAATCATGATGGAAATCCCTGGTGAGTGAGACAAATACAGAATGTGGAGTCCCCTTTTTCCTTGTGGTCCATTGGCCACCAGCCCACAAGGACAACGGGGCAGAAGTGGCAGCAGAGAACTTTGGACGGCCTGTGAACATGGTGGAAATAGCTTTCCGGGAGACAACTTTAGTGAGTCAGCTCAGCTTTAGTTCAGAGTATAGGGGATATATAGGATTGGGGTGGTAGGTGGGGCAAACCCTAATTTGCATTAGGTAGCTCAATCCTATCATGTAGCTAGATTAGTGGCAGTATGGTCCTTTGAAAATAATTAGAGAGTGTTACTTAATTACAGTGTGGGCAGCAGGGGAAGAAAATTTGCAGGAAACTATGTCAAGAATCATCCTTAAGATAAGTCGGGCATCCATGTCTAAAGACATTCTCCAGATAAGGTTAGGTAGAGAGTAAGAAGCCACTGCTGATGAGGGAGGGAGCCTTACATGCTGTGCTGAACCGAGGGAGAGCTGCTAATCTATAGTAGACTGCAACCTCTGAGCAGCAGGGCCTCCCTACAGTGGGAGAAAAGTGCTATGAAGAGACGACCATCAATAAGAGACCAGAACACAGACAGGTCCCTGTTAGAAGCCCTCACAAAGGTGGTCCATGAGTCCCAAATGGGTAGCCACAGAATGTGGTAACCTGGCATCACAGATATGTAGCCTGATACCCTGTGACCTGACCTCTGCATCATAACTGCCTTGATTTGCATGATCCCAATTATCCTGGCTCTGATTTGCAGGCAGGGATTGCGTGACTGGATATTTCACATACAGTAGCTTGTGATAACCTGCCAGAACTGTACAGTTTGGACTCTATTCTTTTTCATGGTATGCATAACATGCAAGGAAAAGCACACAAAAAATTCAGCCTAATAGAATGATGGAGATGCCCCATCTTTTTAGCCTATTGCTTGTGATGTTGAGATACTCTAGTCTAGTCATTGCCCAGACACCTTTTCGTCCAATGCAATCAACAAACATTTTTTCTTATTCTGATCTGAAAGAGAGGTTCATTTAACAGTTACTCAATCAGTTACTGTTCTCTAGCATTATAAGTCCAGACTTAAATGGGGAAGTTGCAACAGGAAGCTGCAGTCTCTTCCATCCTTTCTGCCTCACATTACTCCAGAGAAGGTGCACACCATGCAGGGCATACGCATCTAGTTGGGGACAGAATCTGTGGCAGGGCTGATGGCTGTGTCTTTAGAGATGATTCATGCCCAATGTCCATCAAGAGCTAAGGAAGTGGAACTTCCTTACAAACCACTGAAATTCGTACTCTAAAATAACCACTCAAAAATGTTAACTGTTGGTAGACAAGGTCAGTTGCAGTCACTGAACCACTGTTTACTGGCATTTAATGTGTTCTACCAATTTTTTTTTTCAAAAAGTGTACCATCTGCCACCAGCATCGTCTCATTGAATGATCTGAATTAGGCACTTTTGAGAAGCAGGAAAAAAGAAGATATTTCATACATTGATGAGGTGAGACTGCTAATTCAAGCTATGAGAACTGAAGAAATCAAAGATTAGCAGGCAAGAGAAAAAGAAAGTGAAAATTATTCATAATAAGGATACAAAATAATCAATTGAAACAACACAGTAGACTCAGATGTTGAATTTATCAGACAGTGACATATTTAAAATGTGTTATAATTGCACTCAATGTGTTCACAAAGCTAAATAACAACAAAACAAAACAAAAAACTGGGTGAGCAAGATAGTTCAGTGGGTAAAGGCTCCCGCTGAAAAGCCTGACAGCTTGAGATCAGTCACCAAGTTCCACACGGCAGAAGGAGAGAAGCAACTCCGCACTCAGTGTTGTCTGCTAACCTCCACATTCATATCATGACATCTGCACAACTACCTAAGTAAATAAATAAATGTAAAAAGTTTAAAGAGAAAAAACTATGAGCTCAGAAGTCTGAATACTTCCACATCAAAATCAAGTAATTTAAATCAGTGATCCAAGGAAAGACTTAAAATATGCCCCAGGAAAAATATATGTATGAAGACACAAAAACAAAGATAGCCAAACATTTCTTTATTTAATTTAGTTTTTCCTTTAAAATGAAAAAGATTGTATACATTTATTGTACATGATATTGTATACTATTTCAACATGTAAGTTCCACAGATTACCTGTCATCCCTTTCTACTCCAGTTAGGCAAATGCATTTCCCTACACAGCATCATTTCCTCTTTTATCCCCTATGCACATGTGTGATTTTATGCATCTATATATAAGGTCTAAAAATGATGTAGAGAAAATACAGCATTTGTCCTTCTGAGACCAGCTTAATTTATGTTTGTCTCCAGTTGCTGCTTTGTTGGAAATGACATAATGCTGTTTATTGTAGCTGAAAAAATCCACCATCACAGCAGATTTCTTGCTTTAAACAGCTTTGTGGAAGGAAGATGGGGAGTTTCTGAATTCTTTACTACCAAACAACAAGACTTTTCTCTGACTTGGAAGAGCTGAAGTATATCCTTATCAGCAAGTTCTAACTATAAAACAGAAGAGCATGTTAAGGAATGACTTTTAGACAGGAAGAAATGAAGTAGCTTGGAATCTGAATGGACATGAAGGTTTGATGTGCACCAGAAAGAGAAAGTACGGAGTCCTAAACATCAAGCAGCCACATCCTTCTCTCCTGAGTCACAGTCACTCTCAGTAGCAAGAAAGAATGGGTGAAACGTGAAAGCAGACCCATGTGGATGCAATTGTGAGGAGTGATAAGGCTTGCTGGGAATGGCCTGAGGAGTGAATTCCACAGAAACATCTTCCATGCCCAGTCAACCAGCAGATGGCAACAGCTTCAGGTATGTTCCTGACTCGTGCCTTCCAGAGTACCATATCCACACAAGCTGAGGTGATTTGAATTTGATGGGGGTTATTTCTTTATTTATATTGATTTTTTATGGTGGGGCTGTATGGCACCAACATGCCATCTGTGGTGCAGATCAAAAGACAATATGCAGAAGTGGGTTCTCTCCTTCCACTATGTTCGTACCTGAGACTAAACTCAGGTCATCACATTTTTATTATTAAAATTAAATGTATGTATTTTATATCCCAACTGCATTTTTCCCTTCCTCCTCTTCTCCAATCCCTGCCTCCTCATCACCTCTTTGCCCAACCCCCAATCCACTCTTCCTCTGTTTCTATTCAGAAAAGGGCAGGCCTTCCGTTGATACCAATACAACAAGACATACCAAGTTGTGGTAAGATTAAGCACTTCTCCTTATATGAAGGCTTGGCAAGGCCTGAGGAGTAGGGTCCCAAAAGTCAGCAAAAGAGTTGAAGACAGCCCCTGCTCACATTGTTAGGAGTCCCACAAGAAGACCAAAGTACAAAACTGTAAGATATATGTAGAGGGCATAGGTCAGTCCTATGCAGGCTCCCTGGTTGTTGGTTCAGACTTTGTGAGCCCCTATGAGACCAGGTTAGTTGACTAGGTGGATATTCTTGTAATGTTTTTGACCTCTCTGGCTTCTAAATTCTTTCCTCCCTCTCTTCCACAGGCTTCCCCAAGCTCTGTCTAATGTTTGGCTGTGGGTCTTTTCATCTCTTTCTATCAGTTGCAGGATGAAGTCCCTTTGATGACTATTGGACTAGGCATCAATCTATGAGTACAGCAGAATATCATTAAGCATCATTACATTGCCATGTTTCTTCTCTAGTTGTGTTTGGTTCTATTCTAAATTGCTGAGCCATCCAGCCTCTGGATCCTGGAGCTCCAGGGAGTGTCAGGATTGGGTTCTTTCTCATTGCCTGTGTATCAGGTTGGACCAGTCATTGGTTGGCTACTTCCACAATCCCTGCATCACCCTTACCCCAGCACATCCCATAGACAGGACAGTCTACAGGTCAAAGATTATGTGACTTAGTTACCAACCCAGTGAGATCACCACTCTTGATGATAAGCACCTTAAATTCATGAGGATCTTGACCGCAAAAAGTTTGCCGTCTTGAGAAAAATGAAAGAAAACAAAAAACTCAAACTGGCAAGAAAATAAAACATGAATTCACAGGTACTTTACATTACCATCCATATGCCTGTAGAGTAGTCCACAGAAGCATCAATCAGTACCTATCTGCACATACATAGCCCAAGGTGATTCACTTCAACATTTTTTTTTTTAGGGAAGAAAGAACAAGATGAATATGCAGCCCATGCTGATCTGTAACTCATCATCCTCCTGCCTCAGCTTCTGAGTACTGGAATTATACGTAGACACAGCCACATTTATTCATAAAAGCAAATTACTGAAAATACTACAATGTTCACTCATCTATAAATAAGGATTGTATGAACAAATTGTGTTGAAAAGTATTTTTTAATTGTTACAAAGGTAGCAGAAAGTAGCTTTATATGAGACAGACAATTTTGGTAGAGCAAATAGATGGCACAAAGAAAAAAACCATAAATACCACCATCACTAACTCCACCAACATCAGTGATGGATGACTGCTGGCACAATGAGCCTTCTCCTTGATCCTCTCATGTGAGTTTCCATCCCTTGTGAAATGACCCAGACACTCTTACTCTAAAAACACTACTTCATGCTCGAAACTTCCTGGTGAGACTTAATGAGGCTCTCATCTGTTTTGTTTTTTCATTAAAAAATCTTATTCATTTTACATAACAACCACAGATCCCCTTCTCATCCCTCCTCTCACTACCTCCCCACACCTTTCCCCCCCCCCCCCCCCCCCCCTCTCCCCCTCCCAAAAGGGTAAGGGCCCCCCGGGGGGGGGGGGGACAGCAAAGCCAGGTATATTCATTTGAGGCAAGACCAAGCTCCTCCCCCAGCATCAAGGCTGAGTAAGGTGTCCGATCATAGGTAATAGGATCCAGAAAGCCAGCTCATGTGCCAGGGATAGAGCCTGATCACATTTGCAGGGGCCCCTCAAACAGACCAAGCAACACAACTGTCTCCCATATGCAGAGGGTCTAGTCCGGTTCCATGCAGGTTCCACACTGTTGGTCTAAAGTTCATGAGTTCTTGTGAGCGTGGTTCAGCTGTCTCTGTAGATTTCTCCAGCATGATCTTTACCCCTCTTGCATATATAATCCCTCTTTCCTCTTTTTGCCTGGAACTCACGCAGCTCAGCCTGGTGCTTGGTCATGGATCTCTGCATCTGCTTCTATCAAGTACTGAATGAAGACTATGATGACAGGGTATTCACCAATCTGATTACCAGTGTAGGCCAGTTCAGGTACCGTCTCCACTATTGTTAGTAGTCTAATCTGGGGTCATCCTTGTGGGTTCCTGGGAACTTCCCTAGCACCAGTTTCTCCCTTACCCTATGTCTCCACCTATCAAGATACCTCTTTAATTGCTCTCCCACTCCATCCCTTCCCCAGCTCAGCCACCCTGCCCCCTCATATTCTCATCCCCCATCCCCTCACCTATATTGACATCATTCTCAGTTTACTCATGGAGATCTCCTCTGTTTTCCCTCCCCAAGGCAATCTATGAGTCCCTTTTAGTGTCCTCCCTGCTTTCTAGCTTCTTTGGAGCTGTGGGTTGTAGTCTGATTATCCTTTGTTGTACATCTAGTATCCACTTATGAGTGAATACATACCATGTTTATCTTTCTGAATCTGGGTTACTCAAACATATTTTCTAGTTCCACCCATTTGCCTGCAAATTTCATGATGTCATTGTTTTTTACAGCTCTGTAGTACTCCATTGTATACACCTACGACATTCTCTTTATCCAGTTTTTGATTGAAGGGCATCTAGGTTGTTTCTAGATTCTGTCAGGTATGAATGGTACTGCTATGAACATAGTTGAGCAAGTGTCCTTGTAGTATGATTGAGCATCCCTTGGGAACATGCCCACGAATGTTGCTTCTTGAGGTATATTGAGTCCCAATTTTCTGAGAAGTCACCAAACTTATTTCCAAAGTGGTTGTACAAGTTTGCACTCCCATCAACAGTGGAGGAATATTCTTCTTGCTCCACATCCTCTCCAACATAAGATGTCATCAGTGTTTTCGATCTTCACCATTCTGACAGATGTAAGATGATATCTCAGAGTCATTTTGACTTGCATTTCTCTGATGACTAAGGATGTTGAGCAATTCCTTAAATGTCTTCCAGCCATTTGAGATTCTTCTGTTGAGAATTCTCTGTTTAGATCTGCAGCCTTTTTTTAATTGGATTGTTTGGTATTTTATTATATTGTTTCTTGAGTTCTTTTTATATTTTAGAGATCAGCCCTCTGTCAGATGTGGGGTTGGTGAAGATCTTTTCCCATTCTGTAGGCAGTCATTTTTTCTTATTTACTGTGTCCTTTGCCTTAAAGAAGCTTTTCAGTTTCAGGAGGTCCCATTTATTAATTGTTGCTCTCAGTGTCTGTGCTACTGGTATTATATTTAGGAAGTGGTCTCCAGTGCCAATGCATTTTAGGCTACTTCTTACTTTCTCTTCTATCAGGTTGAGTGTAGCTAGATTTATGCTGAGGTCTTTGATCCACTTGGATTTGAGTATTGTGCATGGTGATATATATGGATCTATTTGCAATCTTCATGTTGACATCTAGTTCTGGCAGCACCATTTATTGAAGATGCTTTCTTTTTTTCCATTTTATAGTTTTTTCTTCTTTGTTAAAAATTAGGTGTTCATAGGTGTGTGGGTAAATGTCAGGGTCTTCAATTCAATTCCATTGGCTCACATGTTGGTTTTTATGCAAATACCAAGCTGTTTTCATTACTATAGCTCTGTAGTAGAAAGACGGTGTTGCCTCCAGAACTTGGTTTATTGTAAAGGATTGTTCTAGCTATCCTAGGCTTTTTGTTTTCCATAAGAAGTTGATTAATGTTCTTTCAAGGTCTGTGAAGAATTGTTGGAATTTTGGTGGGGAATGCATTGAACCTGTTGATTGCTTTTGGTAAGATTGCCATTTTTAGTATATTGATTCTACCTATTCATGAGCGTAAGAGATCTTTCCATTTTCTGATATCTTCTTCAATTTATTTCTTCAAGGACTTAAAATTATTGTCATACAGGTCTTTCACTTGTTTGGTTAGAGTTTCCCCAAGGTGTTTTATACTATTTGTGGCTATTGTGAAGAGTGATGTTTCTCTGATTTCTTTCTCAGCCTGTTTATCATTTGAATAAAGGAGGGCTACTGATTGTTTTGAATTAATCTTATATCCCTCCACATTACTGAAGGTATGTATCACGTATAGGAGTTCCCTGGTAGAGTTTTTGGAGTCACTTGTGTAGACTATCATATCTTTTACAAATATTGAATGTTGGACTTCTTCCTTTCCAATTTGTATCCCTTTGATCTCCGTTTGTTGTCTTATTGCTCTAGCTAGAACTTCAAGTAATATAATGAATAGATATGTGGAGAGTGGACAACCTTGTCTTGTTCCTGACTTTAGTGGAATTGCTTTGAGTTTCTCTCCATTTAATTTGATGTTGGCTGTTGTCTTGCTGTAAATTGCCTTTATTATGTTTAGGTATGTTCCTTGTATTCCTGATCTCTCCAAGATCTTTATCATGAAGGGGTTTTGGATTTTGACAAAGGCTTTTTCAGCATCTAATGAGATGATCATGTGGTTTTTTTCTTTCAGCTTGTTTACATGGTATATTACATTGACAGATTTTGAAGCATCCATGCATCTATGTGATGAAGCCTACTTGATCAAGGCAGATGATATTTTTGATGTGTTCTTGGATTTGGTTTGCCAGTATTTTATTGAGTGTTTCTGCATCAATTTTCATGACAGAGATTGGTCTGTAATTCTCTTTCTTTGTTGCATCTTTGTGCGGTTCAGGTATCATGTTAAGTGTAGCCTCATAGAAAAGTTTGGCAATGTTTTCTTTCTGTTTCTAATGTGTGGAACAATTTGAGGAGTATTGGTGTTAACTCTTCTTTGAAATTCTGGTAGAATTCTGCACTGAAACCATATGGCCCAGGGCTTTTTTTTTTTTTTTTGGTTGGGCGATTTTAATGACTGCTTCTATTTCCATAGGAGTTATAGGTCTATTTACCTTGTTTATCTGGTTTTGATTTAATTTGAGTATGCAGTACATATCTAGAAAATTATCCATTTCTTTTACATTTTCTAATTCTGTGGAGTACAGTTTTGGAAGTATGACCTGATGATTCTCTGGATTTCCTTGTTGGCAGTTGTTGTATCTCCCTTTTTGTTTCTGATTTTGTTAATTTGGATGTTCTCTCTCTGCCTTTTGGTTAGTTTGGATAATGGTTTGCCTATCTTGTTCATTTTCTCAAAGAACCAACTCTTTGATTCATTGATTCTTTGTATTGTTCTCTTTGCTTCTATTTTATTGATTTCAGCCTTCAATTTGATTATTTCCTGGTGTCTACTCCTCCTGGGTGAGTTTGCTTCTTTTTGTTCTAGAGCTTTCAGGTTTGCTGTTAAGTAGCTAGTGTGAGATTTCTCCAACTTCTTTATGTAGGCATATAGAGCTATGAACTTTCCTCTTAGTACTGCTTTCATAGTGTCCCATAAGTTGGGATATGTGTATGTTCATTTTCATTGAATTCTAGGAAGTCTTGAATTACTTTCTTTATTTCTTCCCAGACCCAGTGGTGATTCAGTTGAACATTATTCAGTTTCCATGAGTTTGTAGCCTTTCTGTAATTTGTGTTGTTGTTGAATTTGAACTTTAAGCCATGGTGGTCCAATAAAATACAGGAGGTTACTCCAATTTTTTTGTATCTGTTGAGATTTGCTTTATGAATGAGTATGTGGTTAATTTTATAGAAGGTTCCCTGTGGTGCTGAGAAGAAGGTATATTCTTTTCTTTTATGGTGGAGTGTTCTGTAGATATCTATTAAGTCCATTTGAGTCATAACATCTGTTAGTTCCCTTATTTCTCTGTTAAGTTTCTGTCTGGCAGATCTGTCCATTGGTGAGAGTGGAGTGTTGAAGTCTTCCACTATTAGTGTGTGGGATATAATGAGTGATTTTAGCCTTAGTAATGTTTCTTTTACATATGTGAGTGCCCTTGCATTTGAAGCATAAATGTTCAGAATTGAAACTTTATCTTTATGAATTTTTCCTGTGCTGGTTATATAATGTCCTTCTAGATATCTTTTGATTAATTTTAGTTTTAAGTCTATTTTTTTAGATATTAGAATAGCTACACCCGCTTGCTTCTTAAGTCTATTTGATTGGGAAGTCTTTTCCTAGCCCTTTACTCTGAGGTAGTGTCTCTCTTTGAAGTTAAGGTGTGTTTCTTGTATGCAGCGGAAATATGGATTCTGTTTTCATATCCATTCTGTTAGCCTGTATCTTTTTGTAGGCAAATTGAATCCATTGATATTAAAGGATATTAATGACTAGGGATTGTTAATTCCTGCTATATTCTGGTGGTAGTGTTGTGTGTTTCTCTTCTTTGTAATTTGTTGGTGTGTGATTATTATCTATTAACTGTTTTTTCCTGGGTGCCTCTAACTTCCTTAGGTTGTATTTTTCCTTCTAGTGCTTTCTGTAGGGCTGGATTTGTGGATAGGTATTGTTTAAATCTGGGTTTGTCATGGAGTATCTTGTTTACACCATCTATGGTGATTGAGATTATTGCTGAGTATAAAGATGGGCTGGCATTTCTGGTCTCTTAGTGGCTGCATGACATCTGTGCAGGACCTTCTGGCTTTCAGAGCCTCCATTGAGAAGTCAGGTGCTATTCTGATGGGTCTGCCTTTATATGTTACTTGGCCTTTTTCCTTGGCAGCTCTTAATATTTTTTCTTTACTCTGTATGTTTAGTGGTTTAATTATGTATGTGGCAAAGGGTTCAGTCTATTTGGTGTTCTGTAAGCTTCATGTGTCTTCATAGGCATTTCCTTCTTTAGGTTGGGAAAGTTTTCTTCTATGATTTTGTTGAACATTCTCTGTGCCTTTGAGCTGGTATTCTTCTTCTATCCCTATTATTCTTAGTTTTGGTCTTTTCACGGTGTCCCAGATTTTTTGGACATTTTGTGTTAAGACTTTGTTGACTTTAATGTTTTCTTTGAACAAGGACTCTATTTCCGCTATTGTATTTTCAATACCAGAGATTCTTTCTTCCATCTCTTGCATTCCGTTGGTTATGCTTCCATCTGTAGTTCCTGTTTATTTACTCAGATTTTCCATTTCCAGAATTCTCCCAGTTTGTGTCTTTTTTATTGCCTCCATTTCAGTTTTCACGTCTTGAACCATTTCCTTCCTGTTTGATTGCTTTTTTTTGTTTTCTGGACCTTCTTTAAGGGATTTATTAATTTCTTCCATTTTTTTCTTAATTTCTTTGAGGGAATTTTTCATTTCCTTTTTAAAGACATCTATCATCTTCATAAAGTCATTTATAAGGCCATTTTCTTCTGCTTCTTCTATGTTGGGATATTCAGGCCTTGCTGTAGTAGAACCACTAGGTTCTGGTGGTGCTAGATTGCTCTTTATGTTATTGAATGTATTCTTGCACTGGCATCTACCCATCTCTCATCCAATCGGTGCAAACAGTGTCTGTGTCTCAGGGAACTACTTTTGGTCCAATTGGCACTGGCAGTGTTTGTGTCTCAGGAAGCTGCTGGGGTCTCTTGGTTCAGCTGGAGATCTTGATCCAATTGGAGCTGGTGGAGTCTGTGTCTTAGGGAGCTGCTGGTTTTTTGGAGGATAGGTGGGTTTGGGGAATGGAGTAGGGCTTGTAGATTACAGGGTCTGATGGGGTGGTAGTAGTAAGGCCCGCCTGGAGGAGTCTTGCCTGCTGGCCTTCAACTGGGGCAGCAATGAGTCGGGGTATGGGGCATGGTTATCTTTTTTTTCTTATTCTCCTCAGAATACTATCATGTTTTTTTGTTCCCCCTTAGGATCAAATTTTGGTACAATGATATATGAGACTTTTTATATATTGACATTCAGACTAAATTCAATTTTTCATGTATGTTTTTAGCATGTTTTACCCTTCAGATTGAAAGGCAAAGTTGGCAAATTTAAAGAATTTATATGAAAAAAAAACATTTGTAAGCAATGTAAAGCAAACTTTAAAACATTATACTTGTTTCATTACTGTTTCTTTAAATAATTCATAGCCTACTATGTATCTTTTGTTCTGTCATGTAAGTGCTCTGTTTTCTCAATGGAATTTGCATAGTTACACACTTAGAACTTAGAGTTCAAGTATTTATGCCCCACTTAGATAAGCTATATTTCGTTTTATTTGACATCTCAACACTAATTTCTTTATGCTATCATAAAGATAATACATGGTAGTATAAGATTAAAAAACATACCTAGATATGCCATTAAAGCTGTTTATCATTGCCATTATCATTTAAGTAATAAATTATTTCACAATAACTCTTCCTGTCCTCTGGTACTTACAGTCTTTTATCCACCTCTTGCATTAATGCTGTTTAGCACCCTAGAGTCCCCTAGGGGACTCTCTGCAGTTTGACCATTTGTGAGTCTGTTTATCAGCTGCCATCTGCTGCATGAAGAGACTTCTCTGATGAGGCGTGTGCTTTGCCCTTGTCTGTGTGTATGAAGACCTGTATTTAGGAGGCAGAGAGTAGTAGGGCCTATGGCTCTCAGTCCTGGATTCTTAGGCAGGTTTGCAACCAACATCAGTTCATTCTTGTGGAGTAGGCTTTAAATCCAATTAGAAAACTGTTGATTAACTCTGTAACATTCATACCACTGTTTTATCAATGTTCATGTCCTACCAGGCCAGTTATTGACATTAGCAAGGTTCACACTTGGGTAAGAATTTTGATTTACTCATGAACTCACTGTCTGTGTGGTTGCCGGGATAAAATTTGTCACTGTCTTTTGCAGGATAAGATAAGGCTGGTCAATACCCCAGCATTGAAAGAAGAGGAGTTCACAGGGCTCCACTTCTAGCTGAGAAGCTGTTGTCCTTTGATGTCCCCAGACGGAGGGAGACTCAGTTTTTTCAGGGTCAAATGATAGTTTGCCCATATTCCTGTGGATGGCATCCTACAGCCGTGAGTGTAAGGGTAGAACTAATTGGACTCAGTGGGGAAAAAGTAAAAGACATGAAGTTGGGAGGAAAATCCAGATGGGGATCCAGGTCAATCCAGACAGAGCAGCAGGGTACAAGTGTGTGTGTGTGTGTGTGTGTGTGTGTGTGTGTGTGTGACTGTAATTGAAATTCATTGTACTTATCATGAAATTACAAAAAAGATTTAAAAATAATAAATTATAATTAAGGCATAATTTATGTAAGGAATATATGAATTTAAAATATCTATGTTCCCTTTCAGTTCAATACTTACATGAGCTCATTTACATATTCAATAAATTTTATGTGCTTGTCCAGTTTAACGTAAGTCTAACAAATCAAATTTTTAGTATATTTTAAATTATGTAGTTTAATAAAGTTCATGTAGTAACAAGTCATAAATTTATTTTAA
>CABHPH010000057.1:0-12295 GCA_902168325.1 Peromyscus nudipes
TTCACTTATAGTCACTTTTTTCATAGGTATTTTATTAGATTAGGTTCATGTAGTGTGATACATGATCACTTCAAGAGCAAGTTCCCAATTCTCCTGGATTTAGAATTAACAGGCTTAGTCCCCCAGCTGGAACTGATGCTGGTAAATCCTGTCCTACCTATTTTTTTTTGGAATAGCAACATAAATATACCATGCATAGGTCCATTTTAAAATGGAGTGATCACTTTTGGCCAAGATTACAAAGGAATATGACACTACAACCTCAATTCCAATTTTTAAACTTATATTTTATATTTTTCTTTTACTTAAAACAGATTTTTTTGGTGCAATGTATTCTTGCATGTGGTTTCTTCACCCCTAACCCCTACCCCAAATCCCCATCTGTCATCCTATCTAAATCCATACCTTTTCTTTCTCTCTGTTCTTAGGAAAGAAACAATCATCCCAAACAATGGTTCTCAATCCGTGGGTCTTGACCCCTCTGGGGATCCAATGACCTTTTCATAGATGTTACATAAGACCATCAGAAATATCAGATATTTATTCGTAACAGTTGCAAATTTACAGTTATGAAGTAGGAGGAAAAATAATGCTATGATTGGGGGTCACCACCACATGAGGAAATATATATATTAAAGCATTAGGAAGGTTTAGGACCACTGATTTAAAAAAAAAAAGGATAAAAGAAAAGTGAACAACCCAGAATAGCACAGATCCCATTTTAAAAATGAGAGTTTATTTTCATTCATGTGTAAGTTATTGTGTTTGCATGTATGTGTGTCTGTCTGTGTGTGTGTGAGTGAGTGTGTGTGTGTGTGTGTGTGTGTGTGTGTGTTCATATGTATGGGAAGTGGGTGTGTGTGTTCATATGTATGGAACTGTGTCTGCCTGAGAGTGTGTGTGTGTGTGTGCATGTGTGTCTGTGTCTGTGTCTCTGTGCATGTGTTCATGTGTATGGGAAGTATGTATGGGTGGCATCTAAGCCCTAAAGTGTGCTTTGTATCTCATGCGATGGATTTATAGACAGCTGTGAGCTGCCAGACATAGGGGCTCAGAACTAAGTTAGATCCTCTGGGTGAGCAACACATGCTCTTCAAGGATGTTCCTCCTCTCCCTCTCCCACCACTGCCAATGTTGAGTGCCTGCTTATTGTTGCTGGGCCAGTGCATTTACTGCTTAAAATTTAATAGCAGTCTGATTACACTGTAGTGTGTGCACTCCCCAGTTCTCCTCCAAGGTAATGGAGGAAGTGACAAGGCAGACTCTATGTATGTGCCTACAATACCTTCCTAACACTAAGTTCACAAACTCTTGTTAACTGTTTTTCTTTCTGAACACAATGTTAATAACAAAAGTTAATGATCAAAACCACCATCTACTATTTGGCATCTGTCCCCTGTCTTTCTGTGTCACAGGTGACTTCAGAGATGAGCTAGAGCTATCAAGACAGCTTCAGTTTCACACAGGAGGTTTCTGCAATCACACCCCAGTAGGAAGTGACTGTCTTAGTGAGTATGTACCACTGAGGCACTATATCTCACCTTCTGTGGAATCTGTGCAAGGCCTGCTGCAATCACATTGGCCCTTTCTTCTGTTAGGTTACCCACCATGGACCCCAGGGAAAACACCACAACACCATGTTCTCCAGAAGACTGGACGAAGTCTTCTATTTCCTGTTAATGAAATATCAGCTCATCACTAACAGCAGCAACACAAAATAATGAGCATAGAAACTGACACCAACATCCATAGGAAGAAACTGAGCAGCATTAGAAATGATCAGAGTAGTGGGTTCTTAAAAACTATTCACATCTACATATGAGATACACAGTTGTAACCAACTGTAAGGTTACAGATTTATGTACTTATTCATACAAATAGCCCTGACTTATTTTCATCTTGAAAAACAAAATTTGTAGCAATTAATTTTAAAGTCCTCATTTCTCTACCAAGTCACTAGTATACTGTACCTTTCCTTTATGCTTCCATGATTTTGACTAGTCTATGTGGTACATGTGATGACCACTATGATATTTTTGTGTTATTTTACTTGGTGTGATTTCATTATGTTTCTTGCCTAGATTTAAAGGCTTAGTTATATGTCTCTGTAATGATATACTCTGTATTGTTTACCAAAACTCCATTATAAATTGCTGCCTAGGTTTCTGCTACTTCTATAATTATCCTTCCACAGAAACCTTCTTGAGGTCCTTCAACCACTTGTTACATGCATGCCCAGGAGTGGAATCCATGGTGCATAAATCTATTTTTCATTCATAGAAAACTCCATTTTCTTCTCAGTAGTGGTTGTTTTTAATTAGAGGTTAGTCCGTTTTGTTGGAAAGACATTGCCTGTTTGAGATCACTCTCTTTTACTGTATATACATGTGCAAGAGTATGTGTATATGTATGTTGCATAAATGTGTGTTGTTGGCAAGGTGTCTGTTCTTGTCTGTTTCATTAAAAAAGCAGAGAAAGCAGTTGTATACTTCTGTAAATGTTTTTCTGGCCAAACTGTGGTGGTTTGAATGAAAATGGCCCCCACAGGGAGTGGTACTATTTGTAGGTGTGGCCTTCTTGGAGTAGGTGTGGCCTTGTTGGAGGAAGTGTGTCAGTGGGGTTGGGGTTTGAGGTTTCAGATGCTCAAGCCAGGCTGAGTGTCACTGTCTCTTCCTGCTGCCAGATGTAGAACTCTCAGCTCTTTCTCCAGCACTATGTCAGCCTGAATGCTGCCATGATTCCTGCCATGATGATAATGCTCTAACCTTCTGAATTGTAAGCCAGCCCCAATTAAATGCTTTCCTTTATAAGAGTTGCCATGGTCATGGTTTCTATTCACAGCAATAGAAACTCCAAGACACAAATTACATAATTCTTATCTTAGATCATTTTGTTCAGGACTTGGCTTTTGGTTCATCTCTGCATTTTGTGTTTTTGCATTTTTCGCATACTCACTTTTTAGCAATATTTTATTTATTATTAGAGAATTTCATTCAAAGTATTTTAACAAAAACACGCCCCTCTCTGAGAATTCTTCCTTTTGCCATCCCATTCTTTTCCTCTCAACTTTGAAAACTTTTCTTTTTTTCTCTCATCTTTCCCCATTGAGTCTAGTTTGTGGTGCCCATCTAGTCTGGGGGCAGGGCCTTCCTTGGTATGTGGACAACCTGCCATGCATCACATTATTAAAGAGAACTGACTCTCCCTCTCCCAGCAGCTATGAAATACCAATAGCTCCACAGCTGGTCATGGGATTTCATGCACACTCTGATTTCAGAAGCCGTACTCTACACAGTTGTTCTCCACTTGTGGATTATAACCCTTTTGGCAAACCTCCATCTCCAAAATTTTTTACATTGTGGTTTATAAACAGAAGCAAAATTACAGTTATGAAGTAGTAACAAAAATGATTTTTATGGTTAGGGGTCACCAGAACATGAGGAACTGTATTAAAGGGTTGCAGCATTAGGAAGTTTGAGATCCCCTGCTCTAAGAGAATCTTATTGAATTAATGTTACCCAAATGCTGACATTGGTCCTCATTATCCTTCATGTATTTTTCACTTCCTGCATAGTCCTTTTCATTCCATAACTTCTTGTTAAAGTGGTCAGCCCTGAAATTATACATACAGACTATGCAGGTTGTATTTATGTATTTACATATGTGAGCAAACACTGATATGTAAATAACAACATTTAATGAAAGAAGAGGCTATGAATTTGAAAAAGCAAAGAGGAAATATGGAAAGAAGGAAAGGAAAGGGGGAAATAATGTAATTATAATCTAAAAAATTTGAAGGAATAATAAAAATGCTCATTGAGAAAAGTATATGAATAAAAATCAGATTTACTCATACTCTCTTTGCAATACTATGTCTGGTTAAAAAAAAATGTATGGTTTTAGTCCAGGGATATCATTCAGTGATTGACAGTGAGCTTAGGGTGAATAAGACCCTGGGTTTAACCCCAGCAAACACACATTGCAATTAATTTATTTTTTATTCTCTTCATGTAATACACATACACACACACACATAAAACCACAACATGATGTATATGTTTAGGAAACAAATCCTGTTATCTAAATCTTTAGTTCTAAAAAAAAGTGCAATGTCAAATTTACTTCTCCTCCTTACATTTTCTAAGTAAATTTGTATTATGCTTGACAAGTTAAGTATTCTTTGATACAATAATTGTAATATATATATATAGTATACATTTAAAACTAATACTTGATTGTTTAAATTCATTTCACTGTTTCTTTAATCAATAATTGTTATGGATAATAATTATGTATACTTATTTTTCTGTGTACAGTTTTCTATGAGTCTTGTGAAACAAATGCCAATGATTTTTTTTATTGACACTGATTAAATCAAGGTAAATAGTACATTCACCCAACTGTATATTACTCAAAATTTTAGTTTGAGAACGCTCCAAATCCTGTCTCTTAACTACTCTGGAATACACAAAGTGTGTTTTTTGTTGTTGTTTGTTTGTTTTTTGAGACAGGGTTTCTCTGTCTAACCTTGGCTGTCCTGGAACTCACACTATAGATCATGCTGGCCACAAACTCACAGAGATCTGTGGTGGTATTGTGTTCCCCAAAATATTGTGTATGCTAATAAACTTATCTGGGGTCAGAGAACAGGACAGCCACAATATTAAACAGAGGTTAGGCAGTGGTAGCACACGCCTTTAATCCTAGCATTCCAGAGACAGAAATCCCTCTGGATCTCTGTGAGTTCAAGGCCACATTGGAAACGGCCAGGCACGGTGATACACACCTTTAATCCCAGAAAGCCACACCTTTAATCCCAGGGAGTAGTGGTAGAAAGCAGAAAGGTATATAAAGCGTGAGGACCAGAAACTAGAGGCATTTGGCCTGGAGAAGCGGCCTGGAGAAGCATTTGGCCTGGTTAAGCATTCAGGCTTTCAAGCAGCAGTTCAGCTGAGGCCTATCCTGGATGAGGACTCAGAGGCCTCCAGTCTGAGGAAACAAGACCAGCTGAGGATCTGGCGAGGTGAGGAAGCAGTGGCTTATTCTGTCTCTCTGACCTTCCAATGTTCACCCCAATACCTGGCCCGGGTTTGATTTTATAAATAAGAACTTTTAAGACTCATGCTATAGAGATCTGCCTGCTTCTGCGTCCCAAGTGCTGGCATTAAAGGTGTGTGCCAGCACCACCCAGCTTTCCCAAACATTTTAAAATGTACATTTTAAACGATTTTCATTAGTATAATTTAATGGCTTCATTACATTTATTTATTATTTGTATGAGATCTGAAGAAAATTTTGAGACTTACCTTTTTCCTTTCACCTTTTGGGTCCCAGGATCTAACTCAAATTCAAAGGCTTTGTTGCCAGTGCCTTTAAGCCCCGAGCACCTACCAGGCCTGCATTTTGTATTCTTGATGTATTTTGTCAAATCCATATTTTCAAAAGCACAGAAAATTTTAGCATCTAATGAGAAGAGGCAAGTGCTCTGGAGAAATAATTCCCATCCCAAAAGGATCAAAAGAGTTGAAAACATTAAGACTTAAAACTATTTCCTATAATTTCAATACAAGTTGTATTATTTCTAATTATCATGAATAAACTGCATTTCCACCTCTGCTTCCTTCCTTTTTTATTCCTTTCTTTGGCACTGGACATGTGGGGCCAGCTCTCCAGGAATGAACCAAAGCCTCAGCACACCCTGTAAGTCCTCAGTCTACCTCCCTCCCACCTCCGCTGCTGACATTGCCATCCCTTAAGGTAAAGATAGAATGTCTGTACCAGGCTTTTTCTTCTTTGCCACCAACCAGCTCCAAAGTCAAGACAGAGACACTTACTAGTTTTCAATGCTTGGCCTAGCTTAGGCACGTTTTCGGCTAGCTCTGTTAATTTATATTAACCTGTTTCTCTTATCTACCTTTTTTGGGGGGGACTTTAACCTTTTTTACTTTCTTGCTGTCTCTATGTCTGGCTGGCTGATGGCTGCCTGGCTTTTTGCTTCTGGGTGTGTCCCTCATCTTCTCTGCCTTTTGTCTTTTTTCTCCTCCTATTTATTCTCATTGCCTGCCAGTCCCATCTCTCCTTATTCTGCCTGGTTTGTGGCCATTAAGCTCTTTATTAGACCAATCAGGTGCCTGAGGCAGGCAAGGTGAAACAAATACAACACATCTTTACATAATTAAACACATGCAGCATAAACAAAAGTAGCACACCTTTGCCTAGATAAAATAATATTCCTAAACAAGTCTCCTGTAAACAGCGCTGACCTGCACAGAACTTATGAATCTTCCCTCAGCTTTTGGACTTCTCAATTACATCTTAACTAGCTTTGAAAACAGACATGTAGTCTTTGGGGAAGATCAGATTGTATGTTGCTGTCATTACACAACTAAAAAAGGGGTCTCCAGAGACATTTCATACTAGTGCAGAAAAACGTTCACTTTTCGTGCATGATGAAGTGTTATGTTAAAATCACAATGCCTTCCTCTGAACCTTCAGAGGGATATCATCCTATGAGCTTACAGAATTTATTTTCAGTCATTAACTAAGGGCAGGCTTTAGTGACCAGAGAGAGCTGAGTTTCCTTCACTAAGCAGAGCTGTTTCCCTACCTGTGCTCCATCTCTGCTCTTTACTTTTACTGCCAGGCAACTTGGTCTTTCCTCACTGTAACATTTCCATAGTTCTGTTACTTGTTCACAGTTTGTCTTCAAAGCAGAATTGCTGGTGTTTCTGGGTGAGCCTGTGCACGCTTCGTTTCTCTGTATGCTCGGTGCTTTACTGTGGGGTGTCCCTGTCACTTATCTGTATGTTCTGTGTGAGTCACTGAGGTTTTCTCTGTGTTGAGTAGGACTCTAACTGTCCTGGTCCTCAGAAGTCCCACAGGGCTCCATAAAAGAAATTCATACTCTTGTGATGGGATAGATACACTCATTTCTACTGGCCCGTTTCTCTATCTAAATTCCTGTGACTCTCTGAGTTTGACACAAACATTCTGAAAGAATAAAATAGAATCACTCCTGCCAAATATGTAAAGCAAAGGAGAAGCAAGCAGACAGGAATATATTTACCTTGGGCAGAGGCTTGGCAGGTCTGCAGTGGAGTCCTCCAACAAAATCGAAATTTGGTAAGAGAGGATGAGGAAATTCCAAATCCCAGTAGGTTCGAATGAGCCATATATCTGCCTTCCCCATGGACTCAATGAGTGTCGTGGGTCTTCCTGAAGAGGAATCAGAACAGGGAAGTTATAACCGGTGACAAATGTCAAGTGAAGATGGGTATGCCAGGGAATATTCTGAAAGCACTTTTGATAACATAGCCAGAGTTGTTTATCATTATATGGCTGGGATATAATATGAGTGTGTGTGTGTGTGTGTGTGTGTGTGTGTGAGAGAGAGAGAGAGAGAGAGAGAGAGAGAGAGAGAGAGAGAGAGAGAGAGAGAGAGAGAGACTTGGTAAAAGACAACACATCTGTAACACCTTGGAAATTCATGATTACCAAATATCTAGATATGACATTGAAATATAATCAATTCCATTATCTATGAATCCTGCCTGTCGTGCTCAGGGAAACACTTTCCCTGGTTTTCTTCATCTAGTTTGCTCTGCTTAGCTGCTGGGACCTTGATGTGTGCTCCTCTAAGGGAAATGAGAACTTTGTGCTGTTTTGGTTTGAGATAGTCTGATGGAGCCCAGGCTGCTCCCTATGTCACTATGTAGCCAAAGTTGACCTTGAACTCTAGATCCTCTTTTTTCTCATCTCAACTGCTAGGATTACAGGTGTGTGCTGCCACACCCAGTGTAAACATTTGTGGGGATTTCAGGATTTCATTTTTAGACAGGGTCTCACTATATAGTCCTGGCTGACCTCAAAGAGAATTTTGATTATGTGTGAGTTCCTTGTCCTGGTACTGCTCTTAAATTATGACTGAGTGTATGTATGAGTATGTTTGCAAATAATAAGTGATAGTAAGTCTTAGAATATGGGAAGAGATGTCTATTCCCTATTATTTTTCCTTAAAAAAAATCTAAATCTCTGTAACTAATAATTTCCATGTCCACATTTGAGCTTTGTAGGATTTTTAAAAGATATTTACTTATTTGCATTTGTGTGCGTGTTCAGGGGACATTTGTAGGAAAACATTGTGTTCTTTCATTCTTTACATCCTGTGAATGGGTCAAGGTCTTCAGGTTTTTGACAGCATGGGCCTTAACCTGGTGAGTCATTTGCTGGGGCCATTAAAGGTTTAAAAGAGAAGAATTTTAAACACCCAGTGATTGAACATGGATTCTCTAAAATCCTGCATTCATAAACTTGCTGTGTCTGAGACAGAGAGGGTGTATGTCACAACTGTGAAGAAATTCATTAAGTAAAGTCAGAAAATATTTCAAATTTTAAATAAAATAACTAATTACCTTAGAAGTGATAAGTTCTCCATGCTGTGTAGATAACTGAGGCAGAAATAATTGTTAATCCTCAAGCTAGATGTCTGTCACTCAAGAAGATATTGGATGAGTTTAAAACAATCATTTTGGGAGTCAGCCAGATGGCCCAATGTGTTAAAGCACTGGCTATGCAAGGTGGCAGGCACACTTCCATCCTCAGACTGTGTGTAAAAGTATAAAGAGAGAATAGACTCCACAAAGTGTCCCCTAAATTCCACATGTGTACCTTGACACATGGCCTCCCAATCATTGCTCAAATAATAATGATAATAGTGATGATGATGATAATGATAAACACCACAGGTAAAACTGTTCTAAAATGTGAGATAAAATAACTAGTAAATGCCTGTGTACTTGGTTAGAGAAATCCACAAAGCATTGCTTGGTGAATGTTTGCCATTCTGACCTGTCCTGTGCAAGTTAACACAAGGCTTTCCAATTCGCCATTGAGAAACAGGCTTTTCTACAGTGTTTTGAATTTGGCAGATAATTTCACAGATTTTTCACCCTTTTGCTTATGATTATCTATCCTGTTCTTTCAAGTTCACCTTCAGCGATGCAGCAACTTTAGAATGCTGTAGCTAAAACAGATCATGGCACTTACCTAATACTTCACTGTAAAGCTGATTCCACCTCTTCTCATTAAATGTTTGGAACCAAAAGTCAAAACAAAGCATGTAGATTACATTTTGCACCCTCTCCATGAATGTCATTCGATCACTCAACTCTGACGTAGCAACAGGCACATAGGAAGGAGGCAGTGGGAGTCCTCCACTGTACTTTTCATATGTGTAGCCAGGAAAGAAGCGGAGACTGTACACAAGTGGTGTCTTGAGAAGCTCAGCCAGCAGGTCACCACAGGGCATGAAGGGATCTGCTACCATGACGTCAAAGCTTGAATTGTGTAGTTTTGTCATGAGTTCCTTGTTAAAAACCACATCTTTGCAGATTCTCTCAGTAATTTCAGAGTCTAACCAAAAAAGTTCTTGCAACATTAAAAAATATCTCCAAAATGATTGCTTTGGCAGCTCATAAATGCATTTCCTCATTGAGTCCATAAAAACTTCCTCATAATCAGCCATGTGAAAGGATGAAGGGTATGTCTCAAACTCAATAGCAGATGTGTTGTCAACCTCATAAGAAAGTGAAGCTGAGGGTATCAGAACAGTCACTTCATGGCCCTTCTTCACAAGCTCATCTAGGATTGTCTTTAAGTTGAGCCAATGGCTGTATTCCATTGGCCACACCAGCACCTTCCCACCACTCCCAGATCCAAAGAAGCCACTCAGCTGGAGCAGGAGCAGGGCCGCTGTCATTTTCACAGACATCTTGGTTAAGTTCAGAGCTGCCTTCCAAATGGCGATTACTCAGTTCTTGTGGATATAGACAGAGTAATCAATCAATTAGTTAAAGTATAACTTGTACCCACCAAAGCAAAGATAGTCACAGCCTCTGGATGCCAAGTGCTAAAATCAGGAGGCAGATGTGAACATGTGAAATGACTCCTGATTCTCAGTGACCTTAAATGAGTCATTTTTCTTTGATATGTTAGAGATTTTAAAACATTTTTTAGAATAGTGAAAATGAGCCTTGTCCTGGACCACACTAGGGAAGCAAAGGCAGGCAGATTTCTGAGTTCAAGGCCAGCCTGGTCTACAAAGCCAGGTCCAGGACAGTCAGGGATACACAAAGAAACCCTGTCTTGAAAAATCAAAACCAGGGAGAGAGAGAGAGAGAGAGAGAGAGAGAGAGAGAGAGAGAGAGAGGAGAGGAGAGAGAAGAGAGATGAGAAAGGAGAGACAGAGAGACAGATATGAAGAGAGAAAGAGAAAATGAACTTTGTCAAGAAATATACATTGATATAGAGCCTGAAATAAAGGCAACACTTCTGCGTCAGATTTTTTTTCTCACTGTTCAGTAACTTTTTCCCATATGAATATATATGATGTGTTAATTATGTATCACATTACTCATCAACTTTAGGTCAATAGTCCAGAGGTTCATAGCGTAATCTCTGAATTATAAATCAACCACTGTAATAAAGTTTATAGAAGTAAGATAGCCCAGATATATGGACTGTAGTTTACCCTTTCCACTAGACTCAGTCTTTGCCAAGTCCTTATCTACCTTCTTAGGTTACTGTTTCCTTATTTTGAGCATATCACATAAGTTGTATTATAGTATGGGTGGTATTTTGCATTTAGATTCAGTATTTCTGATGTTTTTTAGCACTCTCCATGTTATAGCAACCATGCGAATTAGTGCTGTGCAGTCATCAAATCCCATTTTGAGATACGATAAGACCACACTTGTTTATTCATTCCTGAATTGATTGGGATTTTTTGTTGATGTTATTTTATTGAAAATGATTGTGTTCATACAATATATTCTGATCATAGTTTCTTCTTCTTCATCTCCTACAGATCCTCTCACCTCTCCACTCATCCAACTCCAGGCCTTTTTTTCCTCTTAAAGCACAAACAGGCAAACAAACAAAACAAATGAGCAAACAAAACAACAAACCAGAATTTAAAAAACAAAGAAAAAGCAGAGGAAACACACACACAGCACACATAAAAATACAAAAACAGAAACTACATGTGCAAGCAAAGACCAGTAAGATAAAAGAAATGCCCAAACACAACTATATGAGACCAAAAATAAAAAATACTTTATAAAACTATCATGGAGCTTGTTTTGTGGTGGCCATCTAGTCCTGGGCATGGGGCCTGCCTTAGAGTGTGGTTTATATATCCAGTGAGATTCCTATGGGGAAAATTAATTTTCTCTTTGAGAGCAGTTGGCAGTTGGAGACAGCTTTGTGGCGAGGGATAGGAACTCAAACCCACTTCTGTCTCTCCACACACAGATCCTGAATGGTTTGAACCTGCGCCTGCCTCGAGTCTACTGCCACAGTCCCTATAATTTTTTAACTTTCTTTTTATTTATTGTTTGTGTCTTCCACATCGTGCATCTAGATCGCATTCAGTTCCCATCCCTGCATATCCACCCTCTGCCCTTCCAGCCACCATCACCCCTGAATAAAATTTAAGAGAAAAAAGAAGAGAACAAAAAAAGGGGGGAAAAAATCTCATCATGGAAGCTGTAGTGTGACATGATGTGTCATGCAGAAAACCCTTTTGCCCATATATCTGTACTTGCAAGTGTTCATTGCAGAGTCATTGGTCTGGTCTGAGACCTCTGGTTTCTGCTACACCATCAATGCTGGGCCCACTATCAATCCTGGAGCTCCTCTTGGTTATCCTGCTGCTGCCCTGTGTTGTGGAAATCTTGCAGCTTTGGGTCTGCAGCATGGGTCCCTTCACATGCTCCAGCAGATCACAGATGGTGTGAATGGTGGGATGGGTGAACCCATAACCCTGGTTCTGGGCCTGGGTATTTGCAGAGTTGGTCAGCCCTCCAGCTGTCCCTTGTCCTCAGCACCAGGATGAGTTCTCCTGCATTGCCTTGATGAGTTCACTCTTCACAGTGGATGAGCAAGGGGCAGGACTAGTTCTCTGGTTTTTATGTCCTCAGGGTCAGATATCCCACACCTACACCTTCAGGGCCAGCTCTACTGTGTTGCCCAGGCAGGGAGTAGGGGCCACTCTCCCAGGTGCTGCATCAGATGAGGAGCAGAACTAGCTCTCCTACTTTTATGACTTCAGGGTCAGCTCTCCCACCTGCCTCAGGAGTTGATGGGGGAGGGGTGACAGACACATGGGAGGCAGGCACTGGACATCTCTTCCTTGCCCATACTGCCCCATGACAGATGAGTAACGGGGACAGCTCTCCCATGCTCACAACTTCAGGGCTGGCTCACCCCTACCTCTGACAAGAGAATCTACTCAATT
>CABHPH010000058.1:0-12330 GCA_902168325.1 Peromyscus nudipes
TTCACTTATAGTCACTTTTTTCATAGGTATTTTATTAGATTAGGTTCTTGTAGTGTGATACATGGTCACTTCAAGAGCAAGTTCCCAATTCTCCTGGATTTAGAATTAACAGGCTTAGTCCCCCAGCTGGAACTGATGCTGGTAAATCCTGTCCTACCTATTTTTTTTTGGAATAGCAACATAAATATACCATGCATAGGTCCATTTTAAAATACGGGTGATCACATTTGGCCAAGATTACAAAGGAATATGACACTACAACCTCAATTCCAATTTTTAAACTTATATTTTATATTTTTCTTTTACTTAAAACAGATTTTTTTGGTGCAATGTATTCTTGCATGTGGTTTCTTCACCCCTAACCCCTACCCCAAATCCCCATCTGTCATCCTATCTAAATCCATACCTTTTCTTTCTCTCTGTTCTTAGGAAAGAAACAATCATCCCAAACAATGGTTCTCAATCCGTGGGTCTTGACCCCTCTGGGGATCCAATGACCTTTTCATAGATGTTACATAAGACCATCAGAAATATCAGATATTTATTCGTAACAGTAGCAAATTTACAGTTATGAAGTAGGAGGAAAAATAATGCTATGGTTGGGGGTCACCACCACATGAGGAAATATATATGTTAAAGCATTAGGAAGGTTTAGGACCACTGATTTAAAAAAAAAAAAAGGATAAAAGAAAAGTGAACAACCCAGAATAGCACAGATCCCATTTTAAAAATGAGAGTTTATTTTCATTCATGTGTAAGTTATTGTGTTTGCATGTATGTGTGTCTGCCTGTGTGTGTGTGTGTGTGTGTGTGTGTTGTGTGTGTGTGTGTGTGTGTGTTCATATGTATGGGAAGTGGGTGTGTGTGTTCATATGTATGGAACTGTGTCTGCCTGAGAGTGTGTGTGTGTGTGCATGTGTGTCTGTGTCTGTGTCTCTGTGCGTGTGTTTATGTGTATGGGAAGTATGTATGGGTGGCATCTAAGCCCTAAAGTGTGCTTTGGATCTCATGCGATGGATTTATAGACAGCTGTGAGCTGCCAGACATAGGGGCTCAGAACTAAGTTAGATCCTCTGGGTGAGCAACACATGCTCTTCAAGGATGTTCCTCCTCTCCCTCTCCCACCACTGCCAATGTTGAGTGCCTGCCTGCTTATTGTTGCTGGGCCAGTGCATTTACTGCTTAAAATTTAATAGCAGTCTGATTACACTGTAGTGTGTGCACTCCCCAGTTCTCCTCCAAGGTAATGGAGGAAGTGACAAGGCAGACTCTATGTATGTGCCTACAATACCTTCCTAACACTAAGTTCACAAACTCTTGTTAACTGTTTTTCTTTCTGAACACAATGTTAATAACAAAAGTTAATGATCAAAACCACCATCTACTATTTGGCATCTGTCCCCTGTCTTTCTGTGTCACAGGTGACTTCAGAGATGAGCTAGAGCTATCAAGACAGCTTCAGTTTCACACAGGAAGTTTCTGCAATCACACCGGAACAGGATGTGACCATCTTAGTGAGGATGCAACACTGAGACACTGTATCTCACCTTCTGTGGAATCTGCGCAAGACCCGCTGCAATCACATTGGCCCTTTCTTCTGTTAGGTTACCCACCATGGACCCCAGGGAAAACACCACAACACCATGTTCTCCGGAAGACTGGACGAAGTCTTCTATTTCCTGTTAATGAAATATCAGCTCATCACTAACAGCAGCAACACAAAATAATGAGCATAGAAACTGACACCAACATCCATAGGAAGAAACTGAGCAGCATTAGAAATGATTAGAGTAGTGGGTGCTTAGAAACTGTTCACATCCACATATGAGATATACAGTTGGAGCCAACTGTAAGGTTACAGTTCTCTGTGTTAGATGTATGTATATCATACAAATAGCCCTGTCTTATTTCATCTTGAAAAACAATATTTGTAGCAATTAATTCTGAATTCCTCTTTCTCCTTCCCAGTCCCTAGTTTACTGTACCTTTCCTTTATGCTTCCATGATTTTGTCTATTCTATGTAGTACATGTAATGACCACTATGATATTTTTGTGTTATTTTACTTGGTGTGATTTCATTATGGTTCTTGCCTAGATTTAAAGGCTTAGTTATATGTCTCTGTATTGATATGCCCTCTATTATTTACCATAACTGTATTAATTGCTGCCTAGGTTTCTGCTACTTCTATAATTATCCTTCCACAGAAACCTCCTTGAGGTCCTTCAACCACTTGTTACATGCATGCCCAGGAGTGGAATCCATGGTGCATAAATCTATTTTTCATTCATAGAAAACTCCATTTTCTTCTGAGTAGTGGTTGTTTTTAAGTAGAGGTTAGTCAGTTTTGTTGGAAAGACATTGCCTGTTTGAGATCACTCTCTTTTACTGTATATACATGTGCAAGAGTATGTGTATATGTATGTTGCATAAATGTGTGTTGTTGGCAAGGTGTCTATTCTTGTCTGTTTCATTAAAAAAGCAGAGAAAGCAGTTGTATACTTCTGTAAATGTTTTTCTGGCCAAACTGTGGTGGTTTGAATGAAAATGGCCCCCACAGGGAGTGGTACTATTTGTAGGTGTGGCCTTCTTGGAGCAGGTGTGGCCTTGTTGGAGGAAGTGTGTCAGTGGGGTTGGGGTTTGAGGTTTCAGATGCTCAAGCCAGGCTGAGTGTCACTGTCTCTTCCTGCTGCCAGATGTAGAATTCTCAGCTCTTTCTCCAGCACTATGTCAGCCTGAATGCTGCCATGATTCCTGCCATGATGATAATGCTCTAACCTTCTGAATTGTAAGCCAGCCCCAATTAAATGCTTTCCTTTATAAGAGTTGCCATGGTCATGGTTTCTATTCACAGCAATAGAAACTCCAAGACACAAATTACATCATTCTTATCTTAGATCATTTTGTTCAGGACTTGGCTTTTGGTTCATCTCTGCATTTTGTGTTTTTGCATTTTTCGCATACTCACTTTTTAGCAATATTTTATTTATTATTAGAGAATTTCATTCAAAGTATTTTAACAAAAACACGCCCCTCTCTGAGAATTCTTCCTTTTGCCATCCCATTCTTTTCCTCTCAACTTTGAAAACTTTTCTTTTTTTCTCTCATCTTTCCCCATTGAGTCTAGTTTGTGGTGCCCATCTAGTCTGGGGGCAGGGCCTTCCTTGGTATGTGGACAACCTGCCATGCATCACATTATTAAAGAGAACTGACTCTCCCTCTCCCAGCAGCTATGAAATACCAATAGCTCCACAGCTGGTCATGGGATTTCATGCACACTCAGATTTCAGAAGCCGTACTCTACACAGTTGTTCTCCACTTGTGGATTATAACCCTTTTGGCAAACCTCCATCTCCAAAATTTTTTACATTGTGGTTTATAAACAGAAGCAAAATTACAGTTATGAAGTAGTAACAAAAATGATTTTTATGGTTAGGGGTCACCAGAACATGAGGAACTGTATTAAAGGGTTGCAGCATTAGGAAGTTTGAGATCCCCTGCTCTAAGAGAATCTTATTGAATTAATGTTACCCAAATGCTGACATTGGTCCTCATTATCCTTCATGTATTTTTCACTTCCTGCATAGTCCTTTTCATTCCATAACTTCTTGTTAAAGTGGTCAGCCCTGAAATTATACATACAGACTATGCAGGTTGTATTTATGTATTTACATATGTGAGCAAACACTGATATGTAAATAACAACATTTAATGAAAGAAGAGGCTATGAATTTGAAAAAGCAAAGAGGAAATATGGAAAGAAGGAAAGGAAAGGGGGAAATAATGTAATTATAATCTAAAAAATTTGAAGGAATAATAAAAATGCTCATTGAGAAAAGTATATGAATAAAAATCAGATTTACTCATACTCTCTTTGCAATACTATGTCTGGTTAAAAAAAAATGTATGGTTTTAGTCCAGGGATATCATTCAGTGATTGACAGTGAGCTTAGGGTGAATAAGACCCTGGGTTTAACCCCAGCAAACACACATTGCAATTAATTTATTTTTTATTCTCTTCATGTAATACACATACACACACACACATAAAACCACAACATGATGTATATGTTTAGGAAACAAATCCTGTTATCTAAATCTTTAGTTCTAAAAAAAAGTGCAATGTCAAATTTACTTCTCCTCCTTACATTTTCTAAGTAAATTTGTATTATGCTTGACAAGTTAAGTATTCTTTGATACAATAATTGTAATATATATATATAGTATACATTTAAAACTAATACTTGATTGTTTAAATTCATTTCACTGTTTCTTTAATCAATAATTGTTATGGATAATAATTATGTATACTTATTTTTCTGTGTACAGTTTTCTATGAGTCTTGTGAAACAAATGCCAATGATTTTTTTTATTGATACTGATTAAATCAAGGTAAATAGTACATTCACCGAACTGTATATTACTCAAAATTTTAGTTTGAGAACGCTCCAAATCCTGTCTCTTAACTACTCTGGAATACACAAAGTGTGTTTTTTGTTGTTGTTTGTTTGTTTTTTGAGACAGGGTTTCTCTGTCTAACCTTGGCTGTCCTGGAACTCACACTATAGATCATGCTGGCCACAAACTCACAGAGATCTGTGGTGGTATTGTGTTCCCCAAAATATTGTGTATGCTAATAAACTTATCTGGGGTCAGAGAACAGGACAGCCACAATATTAAACAGAGGTTAGGCAGTGGTAGCACACGCCTTTAATCCTAGCATTCCAGAGACAGAAATCCCTCTGGATCTCTGTGAGTTCAAGGCCACATTGGAAACGGCCAGGCACGGTGATACACACCTTTAATCCCAGAAAGCCACACCTTTAATCCCAGGGAGTAGTGGTAGAAAGCAGAAAGGTATATAAAGCGTGAGGACCAGAAACTAGAGGCATTTGGCCTGGAGAAGCGGCCTGGAGAAGCATTTGGCCTGGTTAAGCATTCAGGCTTTCAAGCAGCAGTTCAGCTGAGGCCTATCCTGGATGAGGACTCAGAGGCCTCCAGTCTGAGGAAACAAGACCAGCTGAGGATCTGGCGAGGTGAGGAAGCAGTGGCTTATTCTGTCTCTCTGACCTTCCAATGTTCACCCCAATACCTGGCCCGGGTTTGATTTTATAAATAAGAACTTTTAAGACTCATGCTATAGAGATCTGCCTGCTTCTGCGTCCCAAGTGCTGGCATTAAAGGTGTGTGCCAGCACCACCCAGCTTTCCCAAACATTTTAAAATGTACATTTTAAACGATTTTCATTAGTATAATTTAATGGCTTCATTACATTTATTTATTATTTGTATGAGATCTGAAGAAAATTTTGAGACTTACCTTTTTCCTTTCACCTTTTGGGTCCCAGGATCTAACTCAAATTCAAAGGCTTTGTTGCCAGTGCCTTTAAGCCCCGAGCACTTACCAGGCCTGCATTTTGTATTCTTGATGTATTTTGTCAAATCCATATTTTCAAAAGCACAGAAAATTTTAGCATCTAATGAGAAGAGGCAAGTGCTCTGGAGAAATAATTCCCATCCCAAAAGGATCAAAAGAGTTGAAAACATTAAGACTTAAAACTATTTCCTATAATTTCAATACAAGTTGTATTATTTCTAATTATCATGAATAAACTGCATTTCCACCTCTGCTTCCTTCCTTTTTTATTCCTTTCTTTGGCACTGGCCATGTGGGGCCAGCTCTCCAGTAATGAACCAAAACCTCAGCACACCCTGTAAGTCCTCAGTCTACCTCCCTCCCACCTCCGCTGCTGCCATTGCCATCCCTTAACGTAAAGATAGAATGTCTGTACCAGGCTTTTTCTTCTTTGCCACCAACCAGCTCCAAAATCAAGACAGAGACACTTACTAGTTTTCAATGCTTGGCCTAGCTTAGGCACGTTTTCGGCTAGCTCTGTTAATTTATATTAACCTGTTTCTCTTATCTACCTTTTTTTGGGGGGACTTTAACCTTTTTTACTTTCTTGCTGTCTCTATGTCTGGCTGGCTGATGGCTGCCTGGCTTTTTGCTTCTGGGTGTGTCCCTCATCTTCTCTGCCTTTTACCTTTTTTCTCCTCTTGAGCCTAGATTTCCCCTCCTATTTATTCTCATTGCCTGCCAGTCCCATCTATCCTTATTCTGCCTGGTTTGTGGCCATTAAGCTCTTTATTAGACCAATCAGGTGCCTGAGGCAGGCAAGGTGAAACAAATACAACACATCTTTACATAACTAAACACATGCAGCATAAACAAAAGTAGCACACCTTTGCCTAGATAAAATAATATTCCTAAACAAGTCTCCTGTAAACAGCGCTGACCTGCACAGAACTTATGAATCTTCCCTCAGCTTTTGGACTTCTCAATTACATCTTAACTAGCTTTGAAAACAGACATGTAGTCTTTGGGGAAGATCAGATTGTATGTTGCTGTCATTACACAACTAAAAAAGGGGTCTCCAGAGACATTTCATACTAGTGCAGAAAAACGTTCACTTTTCGTGCATGATGAAGTGTTATGTTAAAATCACAATGCCTTCCTCTGAACCTTCAGAGGGATATCATCCTATGAGCTTACAGAATTTATTTTCAGTCATTAACTAAGGGCAGGCTTTAGTGACCAGAGAGAGCTGAGTTTCCTTCACTAAGCAGAGCTGTTTCCCTACCTGTGCTCCATCTCTGCTCTTTACTTTTACTGCCAGGCAACTTGGCCTTTCCTCACTGTAACATTTCCATAGTTCTGTTACTTGTTCACAGTTTGTCTTCAAAGCAGAATTGCTGGTGTTTCTGGGTGAGCCTGTGCACACTTCGTTTCTCTGTATGCTCGGTACTTTCCTGTGAAGTGTCCCTGTCACTTATCTGTATGTTCTGTGTGAGTCACTGAGGTTTTCTCTGTGTTGAGTAGGACTCTAACTGTCCTGGTCCTCAGAAGTCCCACAGGGCTCCATAAAAGAAATTCATACTCTTGTGATGGGATAGATACACTCATTTCTACTGGCCCGTTTCTCTATCTAAATTCCTGTGACTCTCTGAGTTTGACACAAACATTCTGAAAGAATAAAATAGAATCACTCCTGCCAAATATGTAAAGCAAAGGAGAAGCAAGCAGACAGGAATATATTTACCTTGGGCAGAGGCTTGGCAGGTCTGCAGTGGAGTCCTCCAACAAAATCGAAATTTGGTAAGAGAGGATGAGGAAATTCCAAATCCCAGTAGGTTCGAATGAGCCATATATCTGCCTTCCCCATGGACTCAATGAGTGTCGTGGGTCTTCCTGAAGAGGAATCAGAACAGGGAAGTTATAACCGGTGACAAATGTCAAGTGAAGATGGGTATGCCAGGGAATATTCTGAAAGCACTTTTGATAACATAGCCAGAGTTGTTTATCATTATATGGCTGGGATATAATATGAGTGTGTGTGTGTGTGTGTGTGTGTGTGTGTGAGAGAGAGAGAGAGAGAGAGAGAGAGAGAGAGAGAGAGAGAGAGAGAGAGAGAGAGAGAGACTTGGTAAAAGACAACACATCTGTAACACCTTGGAAATTCATGATTACCAAATATCTAGATATGACATTGAAATATAATCAATTCCATTATCTATGAATCCTGCCTGTCGTGCTCAGGGAAACACTTTCCCTGGTTTTCTTCATCTAGTTTGCTCTGCTTAGCTGCTGGGACCTTGATGTGTGCTCCTCTAAGGGAAATGAGAACTTTGTGCTGTTTTGGTTTGAGATAGTCTGATGGAGCCCAGGCTGCTCCCTATGTCACTATGTAGCCAAAGTTGACCTTGAACTCTAGATCCTCTTTTTTCTCATCTCAACTGCTAGGATTACAGGTGTGTGCTGCCACACCCAGTGTAAACATTTGTGGGGATTTCAGGATTTCATTTTTAGACAGGGTCTCACTATATAGTCCTGGCTGACCTCAAAGAGAATTTTGATTATGTGTGAGTTCCTTGTCCTGGTACTGCTCTTAAATTATGACTGAGTGTATGTATGAGTATGTTTGCAAATAATAAGTGATAGTAAGTCTTAGAATATGGGAAGAGATGTCTATTCCCTATTATTTTTCCTTAAAAAAAATCTAAATCTCTGTAACTAATAATTTCCATGTCCACATTTGAGCTTTGTAGGATTTTTAAAAGATATTTACTTATTTGCATTTGTGTGCGTGTTCAGGGGACATTTGTAGGAAAACATTGTGTTCTTTCATTCTTTACATCCTGTGAATGGGTCAAGGTCTTCAGGTTTTTGACAGCATGGGCCTTAACCTGGTGAGTCATTTGCTGGGGCCATTAAAGGTTTAAAAGAGAAGAATTTTAAACACCCAGTGATTGAACATGGATTCTCTAAAATCCTGCATTCATAAACTTGCTGTGTCTGAGACAGAGAGGGTGTATGTCACAACTGTGAAGAAATTCATTAAGTAAAGTCAGAAAATATTTCAAATTTTAAATAAAATAACTAATTACCTTAGAAGTGATAAGTTCTCCATGCTGTGTAGATAACTGAGGCAGAAATAATTGTTAATCCTCAAGCTAGATGTCTGTCACTCAAGAAGATATTGGATGAGTTTAAAACAATCATTTTGGGAGTCAGCCAGATGGCCCAATGTGTTAAAGCACTGGCTATGCAAGGTGGCAGGCACACTTCCATCCTCAGACTGTGTGTAAAAGTATAAAGAGAGAATAGACTCCACAAAGTGTCCCCTAAATTCCACATGTGTACCTTGACACATGGCCTCCCAATCATTGCTCAAATAATAATGATAATAGTGATGATGATGATAATGATAAACACCACAGGTAAAACTGTTCTAAAATGTGAGATAAAATAACTAGTAAATGCCTGTGTACTTGGTTAGAGAAATCCACAAAGCATTGCTTGGTGAATGTTTGCCATTCTGACCTGTCCTGTGCAAGTTAACACAAGGCTTTCCAATTCGCCATTGAGAAACAGGCTTTTCTACAGTGTTTTGAATTTGGCAGATAATTTCACAGATTTTTCACCCTTTTGCTTATGATTATCTATCCTGTTCTTTCAAGTTCACCTTCAGCGATGCAGCAACTTTAGAATGCTGTAGCTAAAACAGATCATGGCACTTACCTAATACTTCACTGTAAAGCTGATTCCACCTCTTCTCATTAAATGTTTGGAACCAAAAGTCAAAACAAAGCATGTAGATTACATTTTGCACCCTCTCCATGAATGTCATTCGATCACTCAACTCTGACGTAGCAACAGGCACATAGGAAGGAGGCAGTGGGAGTCCTCCACTGTACTTTTCATATGTGTAGCCAGGAAAGAAGCGGAGACTGTACACAAGTGGTGTCTTGAGAAGCTCAGCCAGCAGGTCACCACAGGGCATGAAGGGATCTGCCACCATGACGTCAAAGCTTGAATTGTGTAGTTTTGTCATGAGTTCCTTGTTAAAAACCACATCTTTGCAGATTCTCTCAGTAATTTCAGAGTCTAACCAAAAAAGTTCTTGCAACATTAAAAAATATCTCCAAAATGATTGCTTTGGCAGCTCATAAATGCATTTCCTCATTGAGTCCATAAAAACTTCCTCATAATCAGCCATGTGAAAGGATGAAGGGTATGTCTCAAACTCAATAGCAGATGTGTTGTCAACCTCATAAGAAAGTGAAGCTGAGGGTATCAGAACAGTCACTTCATGGCCCTTCTTCACAAGCTCATCTAGGATTGTCTTTAAGTTGAGCCAATGGCTGTATTCCATTGGCCACACCAGCACCTTCCCACTACTCCCAGATCCAAAGAAGCCACTCAGCTGGAGCAGGAGCAGGGCCGCTGTCATTTTCACAGACATCTTGGTTAAGTTCAGAGTTGCCTTCCAAATGGCGATTACTCAGTTCTTGTGGATATAGACAGAGTAATCAATCAATTAGTTAAAGTATAACTTGTACCCACCAAAGCAAAGATAGTCACAGCCTCTGGATGCCAAGTGCTAAAATCAGGAGGCAGATGTGAACATGTGAAATGACTCCTGATTCTCAGTGACCTTAAATGAGTCATTTTTCTTTGATATATTAGAGATTTTAAAACATTTTTTAGAATAGTGAAAATGAGCCTTGTCCTGGACCACACTAGGGAAGCAAAGGCAGGCAGATTTCTGAGTTCAAGGCCAGCCTGGTCTACAAAGCGAGGTCCAGGACAGTCAGGGATACACAAAGAAACCCTGTCTTGAAAAATCAAAACCAGGGAGAGAGAGAGAGAGAGAGAGAGAGAGAGAGAGAGAGAGAGAGAGGAGAGGAGAGAGAAGAGAGATGAGAAAGGAGAGACAGAGAGACAGATATGAAGAGAGAAAGAGAAAATGAACTTTGTCAAGAAATATACATTGATATAGAGCCTGAAATAAAGGCAACACTTCTGCGTCAGATTTTTTTTCTCACTGTTCAGTAACTTTTTCCCATATGAATATATATGATGTGTTAATTATGTATCACATTACTCATCAACTTTAGGTCAATAGTCCAGAGGTTCATAGCGTAATCTCTGAATTATAAATCAACCACTGTAATAAAGTTTATAGAAGTAAGATAGCCCAGATATATGGACTGTAGTTTACCCTTTCCACTAGACTCAGTCTTTGCCAAGTCCTTATCTACCTTCTTAGGTTACTGTTTCCTTATTTTGAGCATATCACATAAGTTGTATTATAGTATGGGTGGTATTTTGCATTTAGATTCAGTATTTCTGATGTTTTTTAGCACTCTCCATGTTATAGCAACCATGCGAATTAGTGCTGTGCAGTCATCAAATCCCATTTTGAGATACGATAAGACCACACTTGTTTATTCATTCCTGAATTGATTGGGATTTTTTGTTGATGTTATTTTATTGAAAATGATTGTGTTCATACAATATATTCTGATCATAGTTTCTTCTTCTTCCTCTCCTACAGATCCTCTCACCTCTCCACTCATCCAACTCCAGGCCTTTTTTTCCTCTTAAAGCACAAACAGGCAAACAAACAAAACAAATGAGCAAACAAAACAACAAACCAGAATTTAAAAAACAAAGAAAAAGCAGAGGAAACACACACACAGCACACATAAAAATACAAAAACAGAAACTACATGTGCAAGCAAAGACCAGTAAGATAAAAGAAATGCCCAAACACAACTATATGAGACCAAAAATAAAAAATACTTTATAAAACTATCATGGAGCTTGTTTTGTGGTGGCCATCTAGTCCTGGGCATGGGGCCTGCCTTAGAGTGTGGTTTATATATCCAGTGAGATTCCTATGGGGAAAATTAATTTTCTCTTTGAGAGCAGTTGGCAGTTGGAGACAGCTTTGTGGCGAGGGATAGGAACTCAAACCCACTTCTGTCTCTCCACACACAGATCCTGAATGGTTTGAACCTGCGCCTGCCTCGAGTCTACTGCCACAGTCCCTATAATTTTTTAACTTTCTTTTTATTTATTGTTTGTGTCTTCCACATCGTGCATCTAGATCACATTCAGTTCCCATCCCTGCATATCCACCCTCTGCCCTTCCAGCCACCATCACCCCCGAATAAAATTTAAGAGAAAAAAGAAGAGAACAAAAAAAAGGGGGGAAAAAATCTCATCATGGAAGCTGTAGTGTGACATGATGTGTCATGCAGAAAACCCTTTTGCCCATATATCTGTACTTGCAAGTGTTCATTGCAGAGTCATTGGTCTGGTCTGAGACCTCTGGTTTCTGCTACACCATCAATGCTGGGCCCACTATCAATCCTGGAGCTCCTCTTGGTTATCCTGCTGCTGCCCTGTGTTGTGGAAATCTTGCAGCTTTGGGTCTGCAGCATGGGTCCCTTCACATGCTCCAGCAGATCACAGATGGTGTGAATGGTGGGATGGGTGAACCCATAACCCTGGTTCTGGGCCTGGGTATTTGCAGAGTTGGTCAGCCCTCCAGCTGTCCCTTGTCCTCAGCACCAGGATGAGTTCTCCTGCATTGCCTTGATGAGTTCACTCTTCACAGTGGATGAGCAAAGGGCAGGACTAGTTCTCTGGTTTTTATGTCCTCAGGGTCAGATATCCCACACCTACACCTTCAGGGCCAGCTCTACTGTGTTGCCCAGGCAGGGAGTAGGGGCCACTCTCCCAGGTGCTGCATCAGATGAGGAGCAGAACTAGCTCTCCTACTTTTATGACTTCAGGGTCAGCTCTCCCACCTGCCTCAGGAGTTGATGGGGGAGGGGTGACAGACACATGGGAGGCAGGGGCACTGGACATCTCTTCCTTGCCCATACTGCCCCATGACAGATGAGTAATGGGGACAGCTCTCCCATGCTCACAACTTCAGGGCTGGCTCACCCCTACCTCTGACAAGAGAATCTACTCAATT
>CABHPH010000067.1:0-14868 GCA_902168325.1 Peromyscus nudipes
CTCAGAGGCCTGCCTGCCTTCTCCTCTTATAGCTTTACATTGTAGGTGGTCATGATGTCTTGTGTGATGGTGATTTTTGGTTGTCAGCTTGATGACATTTGGAATGAACTACAATACAGAAATAAAGATCATGCCTGTGGGTGATTTTTTGTTTGGTTTGAAATGGTTGAATCCATTTTTAGTCCAGACATTTGTGGTGATATTTTATTTGTGCTGAAATGTGATATTTTATTTGTATGTTAATAAAGTATGCCTAGAGATCAGAGGTCATAGTCAGCCATAAACAGAAGTCAGGCAGTGGTAGCACACGCCCTTAATCTGATCATATGGCAGGCAGAGTTTCTGTGTGTTCAAGGACACAGCCAAGCATGATGACACATGCCTTTAATCCCAGTACCAACTGTAGAGATGTGGAGGTCTGTATAGACAGGCAGTGATGAGGAAGTGATGTGTCTGGGCTTAGAGCCAATGAGAAGGCAGAACAGGAAAGCAATAAAAGCACAGATTAGAAAGGAAGAGGCTCTCTTGGGAAGCTACAGCAATGTGGTGAGCTAAGGTTAGTTGGCGGCTATTGCTCTGATCTCTATGGCTTGCACCCCTGTATTTGACTCTGTGCTTATTTAATAAGACTGTTTAGAAATTCATCTACAGACATTTGAGTTAGGAAGATACATACCTGTAAACTAGGACACAGCTTCTGCTGAATATCTATATAAGGACATGGAAGAAGGACAATTTTGCTCTTTGCCTGTTTGCCCCTGACTTGCTAGCATGTCCATTCCTTCACTGGCATTAGAGACTATTCTAATTCTTCAGGATTCCAGAATATACTGAAGACTACCTGAGACATCCAGTCTCATGGACTGAGCAACTAAGGGTTCTTGTAATTTCCATTCCCAGTCAGTCATTACTAGATTATCTGAACTGCAACCTGTAAGTCATGTCTATATACCCACTTTCTATCTCTATCTCTGCCTCTGCCTCTGCGCTGCCTCTGCCTCTGCCTATATCTATATCTATATACCAATATGTCTACATGTATCTACCTATCTATAGTTACATATATTATATTACATATATATTTATGATTCATTTTATATGTAGAGCATTGCTGTGACAGACCTTACCTTGTTGTTTTTGGGAGGATTGTGGAAGGACTTTGGCACTTTGAACTAGAAATCTACTAAGTGTTGAGAGTTCAGCAAGCTGTTCTGTAGGAGCTTGGAAGACAAGATTGTTGAGAACAGTGAAGAGGATGGAGGCATGGCTTGTGAAGTTTCAAAGGGAAGCAAAGACTTTATCAATTCTTTTGTGTGACAAATCTGTGGTATCTGGTCAGCTGGGGCTAAAGAATTAGCTGTTATTAACAAGATACCAGAATCACTCATGTAAAACATTTGCTTTGCTCAGACAATGAATGCTTGTTAGGTTGGGCCTAAAGAATCATCTGTCATTGAGAAGAGATCAGCATCCTTTAGGTGAAGTCTTCTGGGAAGTGGGTTCTTAGAGTCAGCACACAGAAACTTTGTTCCAGAGGCAGCCAAGGTTATATCCCATGCTGGCAGCCAAAGTTGGTAGTGTAAGAGTCACCCAGGTGGTATTTGTTTTAAAAGCATAAAGTGATCATGGAGAGCAGGTGAGACTTGGCAGTGCTTGGCTGTGCTGGGGTCCCTGAAGAGAGCCTAGGAGACCCTATTGGTGAAAGCATAACCCAGTTGCAGCAAGGGATCCCAGAAGTTTTGGAGATGCTAGTACCATGGGATGACCACCAAGAACAGCAGCTGCAGTGGAGTGGAGCCAGCAGAAGTCTAGAAGACAAGCTGTGTATCCTGCAGAGGGCAGAGCCACAGAAGTGAACCAAGTCATTTGGAGAAGCCCAGAATCCCAGATAATGGAACATAGGGTTATTTACACTTTTGGCATTTGGATTTTCTTTGTACCAATTGTGATTATGACCTGCTTCTTTGGTCCCGAGGTAAGAAAATCTTCATCTTAATTTTGATTTTTACAGGAGCCCACAGTTGGAAGACTTTAAATTTTAAAAGAGATTTTTGGATTTTTAAAGTTCTGGATTTTAATGTGCTTGAATTTGTAAAGACTATGGGGCGTTTAAGAGTTATATGTTTATATTGTGATATTATTATTAACAAGACATCTGGGGATAAATGAGAAAAGAAAGAAGTTAATTGAAGAGTGATATGTTTGTGTGCCAAGTTGACAAGGAGTCAGTTGTGCTGGTTAGTTTTATGTCAACTTTACACAATCTAGAGTTATCCAAAAGGAGGGAACCTCAATTGAGAAAATACTTCCATAAGTTCAGACTGTAGTCAAACTTGTAAAGCATTTCTTAATCAGTGATTGATGGGTTAGGCCCCAGCCCATTGTGGGTGGTGCCATCCATAGGCTGATGATTCTAGATTCTACAAGAAAGCAGACTTAACAAGCCAGTAAGCAACACACCTCAATTGCCTCTAGGTTCCTGCCTCTAGGTTCCTGCCTCTAGGTTCCTGTCATGTTGCAGTTCCTGTACTTACTGCTATTGAAGATGAACTTAATTTGGAACCATGAATTAAACAAACCCTTTACTCCTCAATTTGCTTTTGGTCAAGGTGTTTCAACTCAGCACTAGTAATATTAACTAACACAATTTTGTTGCCAACATTTTATACCTGAGGTGGGAAAAAGCACTTCAATTGAGTAATACCTCTGTGAATTGTCCTGTGGGTATGTCTGTGGAGCATTTTCTTAGTTGCCATGGGAAAGCCCAATCCATGCTGGGTAGTGCCATACCAAAGCAATATAACAAATACCAGGATAGCCAGGGCAACACTGTGAGATCTTGTAAAGAAACAGGATAACCAATGATTTATTATTTTATTTTTATATTTAGCTTTGCATCCTCGATACGATGATGTACAATTTGATGGGGTATTTTAAACTCTAAGATAATAATGGCTGAAATACTAAAGTACTAAATGAGAAGGTGGGGAATAGCAGAGATGGGTAGAGTTTTGTGTCCACAAAACACTGACCAGCCTGCAAGTACAGACACTGAGTGGGCAGGGCCACACCAGTACAGAAGGCAGAAGCAAGTGGATCTCTGTGAGTTGCAGGCCCCAGGAAAGAGATAGTGATTCGTACTGTGAATGATGTCAGTAACTTAGAACACACAGTGCAAACAAGAATATAAAATGGGGCAGTAGTTTTTAAATATAATTTATGTATTCTCTAAGTGTTTAATACAGTAAGGATGAGATCTGGCAAAGTCACTCTTAGGTGCATATCTATGGTAAGTAATAACATATCACATATAAACATTTGAATTGAGTTTTCACTGTATTATTATTTTTAGTATCAAAAAACACATTCAAAGAATGGTGTTGTAGAATATTATTTCAAGGTGTGCTACTTTTGTTTATGTTTTATTTGTTTAATCCTGTGAAGCTGTGTTACTGTGCATGTCTAAAACACCTGGTGCTCTAATAAAGAGCCAAATGGCCAATACTGAGGCAGAATGAAGGATAGGTGGGCCTATCATTTATATAGAAGGAGAAATCTGGAAGGAGAAAAGGAAGAAAGTGCAAGAAATGAAGGAGAGGAGGATGCTAGGGGCCAGCCACATAGCCAGCCATGGAGAAAGAGTGAAAGTAAGATATGCAGAAGTAAGAAAAGGAAAAAGCCCAGAGGCAAAAGGCAGACAGGATAATTTTAAGTTAAGAAAATCTGAAAAGAAACAAATCAAGCTAAGGCCAGGCATTTATAATTAAGAATAAGCCTGTGTGTGTGTGTGTGTGTGTGTGTGTGTGTGTGTGTGTGTGTGCATTTATTTAGGAGCTGGGTGGTGGGCTTCCCAAAAGAGCCAAAAAAAAAGCAAAAACAAACAAACAAACAAACAAAAACAACAACAATAAAAGTACAGCCTGGGTGATGGCTTAGTGGATAAAATATGTGCTGTGGAAATATAAGGACCTGGCTTCAGATCCCCAGAATGGGTGTAATAACCAGGTACAGGGACATCACATATAACCCCAGCACTAGCGTGAGCCAGGCAGCTCTCTGTGGCTTGTGACATGGCCACCTTGCCTATCCTATTTGATGGGCTTTAGGCCAATGTGAGACATTGTCTCAAAAAAAAAAAAAAAACCAAAATGATCAAACAAACAAGGTTTATGGATCCTGAGGAATGAGAACAAAGTTTGTCATCTGGCCTTCACAAAAACATAGCCCAAGCCATGAGATCCTCATGCAGTGAGAGATTTTACCTCAAAAACTAAGTTAAAGCAGTACAGAAAAGGAAGACTAGCAACATTAAGCTCTGGCTTTCAAATATGCACACTGCACACATTGGAAAATGCACCAGACAAAAATATGCATATACCACCCCACACACTATAAAGAAGAAATTTTCCTGTTGACTGGTAAATAAAATAAATATTCCATCTTTACACCGTGAAGCTTTTTTTTTTTGGTATCAAGCAGACTAATGTGTCAATACACAGTGTACCATATATATACTTTGAGAGTATTCTAAAGTGAGTAGTTCACTCAGCACATGCCCTGTATTTTCCATTAAAAGTAAATATCTATAACAGGTACAATGTTAGAAACTAAATTAGTGCTTCCCAGGGATAGAAGAAAGGGCACAAAGAAAACAGGAATTATATGTGATTATAGGGTACAAGTTTTACAAAACCTATACTTTTTGTACAGAAAAAATAAATGTGTTTCACGAATCATTCTGTGGCTTTGAAATTAAACAGACATTCAGTTAATTAACTGGTCCCTCTCCCCAGGCAAAGCTAAACTATGGCCAGTAATAGAGTCTCATTCAGACTCTTCTGAGTTCTTACCTCTAGCTGTTTTTATGCTACCAGTTTTCTGTCTAGATGTGTTTTTTTGTTTGTTTGTTTGTTTGTTTGTTTGTTCGTTTGTCTGAGAAAAAAAGGCCCAAGGAATTCAGATCTATCTTGGAGAAAAGAATTCCCACCACAGCTTTGGTGGTTGAGCTCTTTTGATAAAGGCCGGTGGATGGGCACTTCCTGGAGCCAGGTCAGCTCACAGTTAATTGACTCATTTTCTTCTCATCCTACATTCCTTTGTTGACGGACGTTATTGAATGCGTTACCCCTGTTTTCTGAGAACAGCAAGCGATATTTATAAATATAAGGACATGCTTTTGAAGCCACCTTACAAATCCACAATGAAGCAGTAGGGTTTTGTATTTTAAAAAGGGCCCACAGCGACCTTGGTGGGTGGAGCCAAGGAACACGGTGGAAGTCACTCCCACCGTGCAAGAGGCACCCATGTGGAAAATTGTATTATTAAAGGGAGAAGGGAGAGGGGAAGAGAGAAGGAGAGAGAGGAGGGGGGGAGGGAGAGGTACATACGCACACGCTCTGGTGACAAGAGAAAGGAAGGAAGAAGAGAGAGAAGGGGGAGGGGTAAAGAGGACTTTATGTAAGAGGACGCTGTTAGGACGCTGGGCGGGTCCCCAAGGGGCAGGTCTGAATGCTAACACACAGCACCAGCTCTCTTAATCCACTAACTGACAAACGTCCCCAGTACCCCAAGCTGTCACAAAGCCATTCTTACCTCTAGGCAAGCTGATTGATTCTTATTGCTTTTTGTAGTTCATGCAAAGTTTTTTGTTTTTTTTTTTTTTAATTATGTGTATGTATTTGTGTATCTGTATGTCTGTGTGTGTATTGCTTAAGTGTGGGTGCTGTAAGAGGCCAGAAAAGGGCCTCGGATCCCCTAAGAGTTGGGGGTGCAGGCAGTTGTATAGATTAAGTTCTGGGAAGATTGAGTCCTCTGGAAAAGCAGCAGGTGCTCTTATCCATTAAGCCAAGTCTCCAGCTCCTGTCATTCATTTAAAAGTGTGACTAACTGTGTCTCATTCCCAAAATAGCTTTTTCCACTTAGCTAACTGAAAACATTTGTATATGTACTTTAAATTATATATATATATATATATATAATTTTTTTTTTTTATTGAGAAAAAATAATTTGGATAATTTAAAACTCTTTCCCTTCTTCTTCTTCTTCTTTTTTTTTTAAAGCCAGTAAGCATTGGCTTTAATTTGTTTGTATGCCTTCCAAAGAAAGGTTAATTAGTGTGCAAAAATAATTTTCCAGTTTTACTGAGGGAGAAATATGTGTTAAAGTAATTAAATGATCAAGTCACAAAAACTGCTCTAATTTCATTTAATTACTAAAAATTTTTATATATATACCCCAAATTTGAACAAATGTTTGTAAGTTATGATTTTTCCCTCAATAATGTATGAAGAAAAATGAACTATAGAAAGGTCCACAGGCTGGGCATAGTTCCCAAGACTTGAAAGGCCAAAATAGGCAGATCTCCTGAGTTCCAGGCCAGCCTAACCTACAAGGCAAGTTTCAGAACTGAGCTACACAGAGAAACCCTGTCTGAAAAAACAAAACACAAAAAAAAGAAAGAAAAAGAAAAAGAAAGGTATCCACTTAGATTTTGTTTTAGACAGATCTTACTATGTAGTCGAACATAGCCTCATTAATGGGAAGACTAGAGTTTCTCTGTTTGGATTGTTAGTCTCATCAATGAAAGAATTTAAAAATAAGACTCAAAAGAAAAAAAAAGAAATGCTAATGGGCAGCTTTATACTCTGAGAGAAAACAAAAACAAAACAACAACAAAGACAAAAACCAAACAAAATCAGCCTGATTTCTTATAGAACGTAGGACCACCAACACAGGAATGGCCCCATCCTGAATGGGCTGGGCCCTCCCCAATTAATCACTAATTTAAAAATGCCCTCCAGGCTTGCTTACAGCCTGATCTTAGGATGGTATTTTCTCAATTTGATGTTCCCTCTTTTCTAAAGATTCTAGTTTGGCCGGGTGGTGGTGGCACATGCCTTTAATCCCAGTACTCGGGGCGCAGAGGCAGGCGGATCTCTCTGAGTTTGAGGCTAGCCTGGTCTACAAAGCGAGTTCCAGGAAAGGTGCAAAGCTACACAGAGAAACCATGCCTTGAAAAACCAAAAAAAAAAAAAAAAAAAAAGATTCTAGTGTGTATCAAGTTGACATGATGACATGAAACTAGTCAGTACATTAACTATGTAACTTTTTTCACTATTGCTTCATGATGCAACTACATGTTACTTATTCACCTGTTCTTTCTGTTGCTACTGAAGTTGTCAGGGTCATAGGAAGCCTAACATGCTAGGCTTGGCTGCTCACCCTCAACACTCCAATTGAGCATACACATACTAGTGAAAAGTAGAAAAAGAAGGTTCATTTTCAGAAGAGGAACAGAGGAGTCCAGGGGATCCGCTGTGTCCCTCAAGGGGGTGTGACAAGAGGTTCAGTATTAAACAGAAGGAAAGAGGTGTATATAGCTAGTCCGTTCTTGTCCAGGTCTTGCTTGTCATTGGCCCGTCATTGTCATAGCTCCAATCAGCCCATAAAAGTGTTCTGACAAGTTGTGAGAACTGTGTGGCTTTCTGCAGATGGCTTGTTGAGCACAGCCTCTTAGGCTGCTGGGACCTCAGCCTTTGTCATAATAGCTCCAGTAGCAAGCAGGAAAGGCAACTGGATTGCAAGTCTTTCTCATGCCCCCCCCCCCTGATTTTTGCCTGTCTTTCTATCTTACCCCATTTACATTAGGACGAGAAACAGATAAGGACACCTGGTTCCGAGTCAGCTGCAGGGTGGTGAAAAGAGCATCAGGTCTAAGTGGAGAGAACAGGGTTAAGGGACAAGGTGAAAGCACATCAAACAGTCCTGGTCAAAGTGTGGTCCCGTCTATGGTGATATTTTATTTGTACTGAAATGTGATTTTATTTGTATATTAATAAATAAAGTTGCCCAGGGTTCAGTGCTATTAGCAAGCCATAGCGAAAGCTGGGCAGTGGTGGTGCACACCTTTAATCCCAGCACTTGGTAGGAAGAGCTAGGTAGATCTCTGTGTGGTCAAAGATACAGCCAGCATTGGAGACACACGCCTTTAATCTCAATACCAACCATAGAAGACCTGGAGGTCTGTACAGACAGGCAGTGACGAGGCGGTCATGTGGTTGGGTTTACAACCAATGAGAAGGCAGAATAGAAAGTCTATATAAAGACAAACACGCAGGAAGTAGGTCTCTCTTGGCTAAAGAGGATTGTCGAAGCAGGAAGGGTAAGGCTCTTAGCTCTGACCTCTTGGGCTTTTATCTTTACATTGGCTCTGTGTTTCTTATTTAATAAGACTGTTACTTCTACACCCGTCCATTAGTGTCTGGGTTCTGATTCTGTAGGGTGCTCTAAGGTATTCCTTCCTGGTGAACGAGGCAGAACAATTGCTGGGACATGGTTAATTCTGCTTCAGGTTACAGCTTTACCCCTATGGAGATTACCATGCTCTGGCCCCAACAGCTGGAGGGTCTATGCTCTGAGATTTTGTTATTCCTGGGGACGAGCTAGGTTAAACATACACTTCTTGGATGACTAGAGACTGAACACCAGGTGACCCAAATTAAAGGAGACAGATACAAAATGAATGCAAAAGATGCCAATCTTCCCTGTTGTTTTTAGTTACCTTGTGAGGAGTTTAGTTACCAAATGAGGAGTCAATGATTTTTAGTAAAAGCAGCTTCTAAGTACCCACTTAAGAGATATTGTACTCCTTGGTGGTAAATTGTCCTCAAGTAGAATATATGGGTTATGTTTCTTATTTGCTATAAAGTCCTTGCCATATTTCTTCATCTATATAATTAAATAAATGTGTGTATGTGTTTGGAGTGGGGCTGTGTGCACATGAGTACAGTACCTGCAGGGTACAGAAGAGGGCAGCAGTCTCCCTGTAGCTGGAGGTAGAGGAGGCTGTGAGGAGCCTGAATGTGGATGCTGGGAAGAGAACTTAGGTTCTCTGCAAGAGCCATCTCTCCATCCCCATAACTGTACTATAGCTGAACCTTCAGTTTATGACTGACCCTTTCTGAAAATTTATTGATAAATTTGATATAGTTTTCCAATGAGTATATACCTAGTGTGTGCTAGAACTGACTTTCTGGGCTCTGAGGACTTATTGCAAGATTTTTCATTAATTTTGCTGGTTATGTTAACCTAATGCAAGATTATACTTACTATAATCAATGTACTTATACCACCAATTTTGCCAAAACACTACAAATTAGATGTATTTTTAGTTTTTTTTTAAATTTTTTTAAAAATAAACCCAGAAAGCACATTTTTAAACAATATCCCATTGTAGTAAGTCTAAGAAGTAATGAGAGATGAAGATTCTTATGGAATATTTAAGATTTATAAAGCTTTTTAAATATCCCATTTTTGTTCAGTTTGTGATTTTATAATAAATGACCTACTCATTTGTACATCTTATGAACACATATATTATTATTACTATTATTGGAAAAACTACAAAAAAAAAGAATCATTTCACCCAGGATGCGCAAGTTAAGTGAGTGTATCAACTGGGCAGATATGGACTATGATCGGCAGATGCCATTATGGAGGCCCATCTTGAGATGATTCAGTTTCATCCTATGATCACATTTTTTTCTTCCAAAAATGTTTAAGATCAAAGGCAATCTTTACTTACAACTTTGCAGGGATTAGGTAAATTTGGATCCTCTCATCCTCAAACCACATACTTCACATGGATTCTTTCAATTTGAAGACATCTCTGAGATGAACAAAACAAGTAAAACAGTTCATCATGTATAACTTAATTTAAAGCTTTGCTTAATCTTTTAACCTGATTATAAATTGTACTAATTGAACAATGTAACTTCAAAAGCCATGAACTCAAATATAAGCATAACCAATATATATGTTCATGGATGATGGCTTATGGTTAAATCCATGTACTTACTGTGTCTCTTTGTCTTTCATTCCTTATTGTTCTTATTTTTTTCTATTACAGAGTCTCATGTGCTCCAAGCTGTTCTTAAATGCTTCATATTGCCAAGGGTACCCTTAAACTTCTTATTCTTCTGCCATCACCCTCAACCCAAGTGTGGGGATTAGGCAGCATATGAGATATGGGGTTTGGAGCCCAGAGTTTTGGGAATGCTATAGAAGCATTCCACCATCTGAGCTTCATCCCGTGCCCTGTCCTCACTTCTCTCTTTCTTTCTTTCTTTCTTTCTTTCTTTCTTTCTTTCTTTCTTTCTTTCTTTCTTTCTTTCTTTCTCTTCTTTTCTTTTTCTCTTTCTCTTTTTCTTTCTTTCTTTCTCTCTTTCTTTCTATCTCTCTCTCTCTTTCTTCTCTCTCTCTCTCTCTCTCTCTCTCTCTCTCTCTCAGTAATCCATTGGCAGATAAGCTAAGATTACTTCTCCATGTAGTATTTCGAGGTTTTGTCAGTTGTGTTTTACAACAATATTGCCAGCTGGCTTCCGAGAGTCACAAATATGCCCTCGTGTTTCATCATGCTTCTTAGGGGACACTACATAGTGAATGAACCAAATTAGCTAAATAGTTACTGGTTGTAGAGTATTCCTTTACAGTGTAAGATATATCACTGTGGTTGGTTTAATAAAAAGCTGAATGGCCAATAGATAGCCAGGATTTCCAGGCACAGAGGATGCTGGGAGGAAGAGGGAGGAGATGCCAGGAGACACAGAGCAAGCAGCATGGGCATTACAAAGTAAATGCAACTGAAGCATATAAAAAAAGGAGATTAAAAGATATGGGTTGATTTATATTATAAAAGCTAGTTAGAAACAAGCCTAAGCTCTCAGTCAGACTTTCATAATTAATAATAAGTCTCTGTGTCATTACTGGGGACCTGACAGTCCCAACGAAAAAGTACAACTGTAAGTTTCTATTTTCTGAAGGGCTTACCATGGTTCTGTTTGTTTTTCTTGCCTTCTGTGATGATTAATTTCTCCTATCAAGTTGATTAGCTTAAGCAACACCTAGGGTGTTAATGAGGCACACCTCTGGGGGGTATCTGCAAGGGCATTTCCAGAACTTTTTAACTGCAGAAGAACGAATACCCAGAAAAAATTACATTTTAATTTTTTTAAATTATAGCTAAGAAAAAAACGTTCATGAATGATGAGCCAAAACTATGTCATCATCTGTCTTTAAGAAATGAGCTTTCTAATAACTGGCTTCTCACATTACTGGGCTCATGTCTTTGCTTATGAATTCTGTTGTCTCATCCAGGCTTCCAGTGTGCTTAGTCATCTTTCTAAAGGGAAAGCCCCCTGGTGTAGTGACTAGGTATAGTATTTTTCCTGTCCATGGTGTTTTGCATCATTACCTGGTTTATTAATTAATTTATTTTTATAGCTTCCTGTTTGTAATGTTTGTTAATTTTTTAAATATGAGTTTTGAGGGCTGGGATGTAGCTCAGCAAGAAAGGGACTTGTCTAGCATGCATAAGGCCATGGGTTTGATTGTTAGCTCAGCATTAAAAATGGGCATCTGAGTGCATGTCTCTAGTCCTAATACTTGGGATGTGAAGACAAGATTATCGGTCTTAAGAAAACCAAAAGATAGAAAAAAGACATTAAATGCATGAGTGGGTGAATGGAAGGAACATTTATGAATTAGGTGTATATGAATAAAATGCTATGAGTTAATGGCTGAATGGATGGAATAATTAAAAGGCCTGGTTCTGTTGTGTCTCTTTCCTTCCTTAAACACACAGACAAATGGACAAAGATCTATGGAAGGAGAAATTGATTTTCTCATTGATTTGACCAAAAGCTAATAAAAACAACTTAATGGAGTGTGTGTGGGTGGGGTGCTATTCTGGTTCACAGTCTCTGGGGACATAGTCCATCACAGCAGGGAAGACATGGAGGTGGAGGAGCAGCTTGGCTTACATCAGTGACCAGAATGCAGAGAAAGTCCATCTCCTGTTCTCCTTTCTAATTGGTCCAGACCCCCAGGTCACAGGCAGGTGCAATTTATTCTGGGTATTCATTCTTCTGCAGTTAAAAAGTTCTGGAAATGCCCTTGCAGATACCCCCCATAGGTGTGCCTCATTAACACCCTAGGTGTTGCTTAAGCTAATCAACTTGATAGGAGAAATTAATCATCACAGAAGGCAAGAAGAAGGATGAGGAGAAGGAACAGTAAGGGGAGGAAATGCGGCTGAGTAGAAGGCTCAGTAGATTAAAGTACTAGTCACACAAGCTTGACCACCGTAGTCCAATCTCCAATTAGTGTCTTGAAACCTATGTAAGAGGCCAGAGGTTGTTTCATGGACCTTTAATCCCAGGATTCCTTTGGTTAAACGGGACGCAGAGAACTTAGAACTGCCACGAAGCTCAGAGACCGGCTAGTCTGGAGTGTGCAGTGCAGCAGAAGAAACAAAAAGAGAACTGACTTACAAACGGGAAATGAGGACCGAGTCCTAATAGTGTCCCCTCATTGCCACATGAACTGTGGGACATACATCCATACACGCATCATACATATACACATCACACATACACACACAGACACACACACACACAGACACACACACACACAGACACACACACACACATATACACATATACACACAGACACACACACATATACACATATACACATATACACACACATATACACACACAGACACACACATACACATATACACACATATGCACACACACAGGGAGACAGGGAGAGAGAATAATAGAAAGACAAAGACATAATTGGACATGTCTGTCTTCAATGAGAGATTCTTCAGGTTGTTTCCATATGATAAAGCTACAAGAAGTGATTTGGAGACCTGTGGAAGGCTTGGGATAGTTTTGAACACCTTCCCATTGGTAAGTCTCTGCTAGGAAGCATAAGTGAGATTATGGTTCTCTCTGTGGCCCCATGACCACAAGACAAAAAGGAAGAGCAATCACACTGCAAAGACATCCTCAAGTTAAATGAAAAATTGGAGAACTAAGTTTTGAAGAAGTACAATGAAAAGAAATTTGTTAGTGGAATGCCTCTTGCTATGTCTGATAGGAAAACTGTGTATCAAAAGGCCATATAGATATCTGAGGCTGGTTAGGTCAGTTGGTAAACTGTCTTTTAAACATGAGGTCTTGAATTTTATCCCTAAAGGCCATATATTTAAAAGCCTGGTTCAGTGGCACACATTTGTAATCCCAATCCCGGAGCAGTGATGATAGGTGGATTTATGGGGTTTGCTCGATGTGGTGGTTTGGATGAGAAATATCCCACAAAGGCTCACGTATCTGAACACTTGGTCTCCAGTTCATGGTGCTGTTTAGGGAGGTTTTGAACACTTGAGAAGGTAGCACCTGACTGGAGGAAGGAAGGACATCACTGGAAGTTGGCTTGGAGCCTTTACAGCTATGACCCCCAGCTGATCTCTTTTGGCCTCCTGTGGGTAGATGGAAGGTGATAAGTCAGCTTCCTGCCCCTGCCAGTATTCTGTACCCTCCCTAATAGTTTTTCTGTCTCTGAAATTAAAACAAAGCCTTTATCTCTTAAGTGGCTTTTGAACAAGGGATTTTATCAGAGCCACTGAAAAGTAACTAATACACAGACCAATTAGCTGATGCTACCTAGTGAGATACAGGCGAGTGAGAGAAACAAGGTGGACAGTGCCCAGGGAATGAGACAAGACAGCTGAAGTTTTCCCTTTGTCTTCACATCTGCACCCACCTGCAGGAGCACACACACACACACACATATACACACACCCTGGGACACAATGAACACACAAATATGGTATAGGTCTTTGCAAATAGACTCCCTTGCAGATTTTAGGGCCAGTCTTTGGGTATTGTAGTCCGACTATACTTTGAAATGGTCTTTATTTTTGTCCCCATGAGAGCTCAGTGGATTCTCAACTTTAATATTCCTGGACATAAACATGTCACCTCCCAAGGTAATGCCCTCACATACTTTCAACAATATAAGCATTCACTAAGAATATGGTAGATTATAGCCCTTGACACAGGGATTAAAAATCCAGTTTCATTTGAAGTACCTCTGATTTCCACATGGAATAAACTACATGACGTATGGTTTAAATAGCTATCACAGTCTACCTTTGTAATTTTATTAACTTTATTCTTATGTATATCTTTGTCAAGGGCCTGAAAAGTCACCAAGCCTAATGATCTAAATTGGATCCCTGAAATTCACAGAGGAGAAGAGAACAAAGTCCTAGAAGTTGTCCTCTCTGACCTCCATACATGTGCTGTGGAATAAAGAGATGAAACACACACACACACACACACACACACACACACACACACACACACAAACATAACAGCTCAATGTTAAACTTTGCTATAATATTCACTGCTATTCTTGGCAAGTTCAGGGCTGTGGTGTGGGTAGGTTAATGTAAATATGGCCTACTGATGCTGCTCCTAGACCTCTTTGCAGCTAGAGTAGAAGAACCAGGGATGGAATTGGTACCTAGCTCACTCTCATGCTCTGTGGATCAGTTCATATACAGCTTTGAAGTCATAATCACTAAATATAAGCAATAAAGTGACAACAAAACATTTGTTTGTTTTGTCTTAGTGATTTGAGAATGGTCATCATAGGTACAGTGGAACACTGGACAGGGTGGGGTTATATTCATCAGGTAAATTTTTGCTATGCAAGCATGATGACCAGAGTTCAGAGTTCAGAAACCACATAAATGCCAGGAGTGATGAATTTTTCCCAGTTCCCAGGATGCAGAGACAGAGGATCCTTGGAGGAAGCTGGCTAGCTAGACTAGCCAAATCAGTGGACTGTTGGTAAAAGAGAATCTTATGTGTGCATGGAAGTGATTAACAATGACATCTAAAGTCAACATTTGGCCTCTATATCCACATGCAGACTTGTCCATTTATACCTGAATAATACTTTTACTCACACATGAACACACATACACACATGTGCAACACATACACACACATC
>CABHPH010000067.1:14878-25380 GCA_902168325.1 Peromyscus nudipes
AGTTGTGAACTATTTGTTATGGGCTCTGGGACTTGATCCCAGCATCTTTGCACAGGTCATAACTACTCAGCCATTTTGCCAATCTCAGAATTGGTGCTTTTCAAATATCCTTGAACAAGCAGGTGGTGGAGAACACATGTGAACACATCCATATTTAAATAGTTAACTTTGTAAAGTGGAAAAAGACATTTCCTCCTATGAAAGGGGGGCATAAAGTAGGCATTTTTGCTGAAATTGTTATCACACTTGAAACCAAAATTACCATCTGCCTGTATTCTTTTAATGAATAAAAGTGTTTAAGAAAACTATAAATTATATAGTTGTAGCAAGAAAATAGAACCAGCCATGCTGCAATGCTCCAGCTGTTTTGGGCTCTCTGTCATTTCAAAATATTTTGCTTTTGTTTCCCCCACAAGTATTTGTATTTGTTTAAATAGTGTTCATCGTAGTGCTGATTGAAAGCACATATTGCACTTCTTTCAAACCTATGATTATGTATCCTTTGTGCTGGATTCTATTTGGTTGTCAGATGAAGCCGTACTTCTGTGGAGCAGTCTTTGTACTGGAAGACAGAAAGGATAGCAGGAGTTTCATCTGCTCTTACAAAACACTCTGCATCTCTCTTCCCACAGCTCACCAACCCCCTACCATGGATTGTAACATCACATCCTCTTATTTCTATGTGTGTACCTCCCCCGAAAAAGTGTTTGCATTCTGTGCTGAGGGTCAGCTATGGTTGAACACTTGCCTAGCACGTGTAAGGCCCTCATTTCTATCCACAAATAAATGTTTTCTTTTTCTTTCTGTTGTTTTCATATTTGCATAATTTCCCTAAAATGAAGTACAATTTGAAAAGGATCAATTTATTTTGGCTGTCAGAGTAGAGTATGACTAGCTGGCTTCATTGGCAAAAACACTGCTTGGCCCTATTAAACTTATGGTGTTTCTTTCTACTCCCTGTATTTTTAGAGGATTGACGATGGTGAACTGAGTAAATAGACATGTGCTAATCAACTTTTTATTACTATAACTAATACTTGGGGAACTGCATTTACAAAAGGAAGAGTATGGACCAGGGAGATAGCTTCATAGATAAATCCCATGCTATGCAATTGTGAAGACTGGGCTTTGGATCCCCAACATTCATGTAAGTGCTAGATGGGTGTGAAGGCACAACTCTAACCCCAGCAGTGAAATCCCCACCTTTAGAAGCAGGAAATCCTTTAGTCAAAATGGTAACCACATGCACCCACACATATGAGTATACACACCATACAAACTCACCTCACACTTGTACATATACCATACAGACACAGAGTTACATACATACACACACCAAACACATATGGACTTGCACCACACACACATACACACACACACACCACCACCACCACCACCACCACACTGTAGCCATAAGTTTTCTCAGGTCCCACCTGGTCCCATGGTCCCGCAGCCACTTATAAAATAGAATCAAAACTCAGAGGCTTAATATTATTTACAAACTATATGGCCTATGACAGGCCTCTTGCTAGTCAGCTCTTATATCTTAAATTAACCAGTTTCTATTAATCTATGTTTTGCCACATATTTCATGGCTTTACTGGTCTGCTGGCATGTTGCTCCTTGGGTGGCATGCAATTGTTAATATTAAGCCCCTGAGTGATTACTTTATAAGCAGCTGTGGGACTGCAGGGCCACACTGGACCAGTAGAACCTTCCAGCTACATTTGGCTGCCCAGCATGTTGGCTCGAGTTTCCACCTAAAATGTGAGAGAACTTAAGAATAGTTTCTAAAACAGAGCAAAAAAAGCTTCCTACTTCATTTCTCATGCGGACTGCAGTACAGAACATGCTATAATATAGAAACACCACAGTATCCAGGCTTGAGCATAGCATGGCAGATTCCCGCATTGGTACATAGAGATGTCTCCAAGCTGCACAGCCCTCTGCATGGTGTATTTAGCTTGTACTCACAAAGACAAAAGGGATTATGGGCCAGCTGCATACTATGTGATGGCGCATGGACCACAGAGTTGGTGAGATAAACATGACTCTCCTGGGTACCTCCACCATGTTGGGAAGCTGAAGTGGGCGAAGTCAGCAGCCAGGGCTGCCACTTCAATTTTAGCCATGCTGTAGTTTGCAATGATCAGAAAAGGATTATAAGTACACAAAAAGCAGATTCAGATGGAATAAACCTCTAAATGGTTTACATTATAAGTAAAAATGTATGTAGCCTTAGGAGAAGAAAGGGAGGATAGACAGTTATATAAAGAAATAGATATTTTTAAAATATAAAGTCTTTAAAGAGACAGTAAAAGTAATATAAAAAATAAACCATGTGAAGATGGAAATCACACAGAGAGTCTGGATTATATTGTTTTTGGGATTTTTAACTGCAGAGTGACATTTGATTGTAAAGGCTACTCAGTTAAACCAATTTATATATATAAGTATCTTGACTTCAAAATTTGTGTCTAAGAATACGTTGCTTTGGAAAAGAGGTTCTGCTTTTATTTCCACAGAAGATGAGAACCTGTGGATTGTTTCCAGGCTAACATGGTTTAATCACGCAAGACACCTTGAAAGGTCTCCAATGACACCATGGCCCAGATGATCCAATGTAGTGGGTAGCCATTCCAGCTTTGATCTGGAAGTTCCAGCCCCCATTGAGGCTTCGGTAACTGTTACACCTACAAGGCGGGGCCAATGGATGACCCTGAAAATCTGAGATCTGGATGGGCTCTCTTGGTTCCTGGACCCTGGACGCTGGAGGTAGACCGAGCAGAGTTCTCCAGTGAACACCGCCGGACTGGGCCACGCCTTTCCCAGACTCTGTAAACTATCCATTCACTTGTAAGTTACCCCACAAAATAAACCTCCCTTTTAACTACATGGAGTGGCCTTAATCACTTCACCAATATGTTAAATTTAAAATGTTTCCTTTTGATTAGACAGAAAAGAGGAAGTACTAGGGGATGTTTTTCTGTATGTTGTGAATATATATTGTTCCCATTGATTAATAAATAAGATTCTTCAGCCTATCACAGGGCAGCTTAGAGGGAGGTGGGGAAATCCAAGGAGAGAGACAGGAAAGAGAAAGGCAGAGTCTGGAGAGACACCAGCCTGCTGCCCAAGGAGCAACGTGCCAGCAGAGAGGTAAAGCCATGGAACATGAAGCAAAACATAGATTAATAGAAATAGGTTAATTTAAGATATAAGAGCTATCTAGCAAGAGGCCTGTCATAGGCTATACAGTTCATTAATCAATGGGATTAACATATATTCACAGAGTACAGAAAGATAACCCACAACACTGCACCAAGCATACATGCACTTATACCACACTCACATATATGCACACACATCACACACAGAGAGACTAGAAAGAAAAAAGAAAATACCTTTTTTTTTTTGGTCTCATGGTTTGTAGATTCAGCAAGTAGTTAGCTGCCCTGCTGTTGCTGGTCTTTTAAAGAGGATACTTACTATGGCAGAAAATATGTGACTGAACAACTCCATGCAGGCTGTAGCTAGGAAGTAAAAGAAAGCAGGAGGAAAGATCTGGGATCCCACAATCCTGTCCAAGAGTACAGCACAATGACCTGTATGTATAAGGTTTTATTTGTAAGCTCCAGATGAAATTTCAGGTCTTTGGTCTCACCTATAAGTTCTGGGCTCCACTCCATGTCATCGATCTCACCTGTAAGCACCCGGTTCTCCAAGTGTGAGGTTTCCAAATCCAGATCTAATTTCCCACCTTTAGATCCTAGGACCCACCTCCAGTTCTAGGTCTCGCCTCAAAGTCCTTCGTTCGATCTCTTAAAGTTTCCACAGTGTTACAGTCCTGCCAAGCTGAGATCATGCCTATAGCATGGTCTCTTGGAGAACATCTTAGATCTGAACTACAGCAAGGAGGATTTTGGAGGTGTGAAACAGGGAAATTTTGAGTAGAATGCAGAACAGGAGGAAAGCATTGTAAAGAAGCAAAAATCTTGAAAAAGGGAAAACAACAAAACAGTGACAAATATATTGGAAATAAGTATAATATTGTACTTAGGAAATGGGTATGAAAGAGTTTTTTGACTCAGATGAGCCTGCAGAAATAGACAGAAGATGTCCTAGGGGTTCTTGTGTTGAACTACAATATAGAGAAGTGGGGACAATTTCAGAACTTTAATTAAACTAGATTGTATACAATCTTTTAACTTTCTTTTATAAAATAAAGTCCTCTTGTTGTACATCAGAAGGAATTCTAGCATCTGCTTAGTATTGCTCTTCATGGAAGGAGGGTGTCTATGCCATCAGTGTATGTTGGGGAGCCTGGTCCAAGCTTTGTGATTTTGCTTTCTTGTGAAGTTGAAAAAATATCTACTGATCATAGTCTCCTTAGTATTTCCTGTATGGTGAGTCTATTGGTGTTGTGGTTAGTTTTGATGTCCACATGCCCCAAATTATAATAACCTGAGCAGAGAGCTCCATGTGAGGAACTGTCCCAATTGCCTTAGTTGATATGGGAAGACCCTTTCTCATTGTAGGTGGTATCTTCTGGTAGAAACCCAGATAAAAGGCAGAAAGAAGATTATTGTATTTTTGCCCACTTGGCCTTCCTCACTGCTAGTTGGCTGACCCAGGTGTTGCTGGTCCTGATTCATCCACTGATATGAATAGCATTACCTGGCTTTCATTGAGAAATAAAGACCAGGGGCTCCCCAGGAACTTTCCTGATTTTCAGTAAAAGGTTGTGACTGCTGAGGCACCCAGCCTTGTGGACTAAACAACTGCCAGGTTGTCATCCTCTTAGTTGAAAGACAGCCACCATGGGACTGATGAACAAGCTTGACTCCATCTTTAGATCAATAGATCATGTTATTACAAGGTCAAAATAAATTGGTTTCTGCTTTCTGTAAAATTTGTTTCTATGTCTTAGAATTTGACCTGGCCATATCGTGAGCCTTCTTGGAATTGGATTTGTTCCACACCTGACTGTTTCTTGACCTACACCCCCCCCATGAGGTAAAGTGTTCTGCCAAATAATTTTGAAATGTCCTGCCAAGTTTCCACATAACCATATTTCTCCGGAAATCCCTCAAACCTTCAAAACCTCCTTCCCTTGCAGCTTGGGAGCTATAAAACCCCTGATTTTCCTGTGTTTGTGGATGACCTCTTAAATCATGCATTTAAGGAGAGGCAGTCACCAGCTATACTGTGGACATATACTAAAGCTTGCTAAAAATTTGGCTACTTTAAGTGATGGTCTTTACTCTCATTCAGTTGGATTAACAGGAACTCTCTAACTGCTGAGGCAGCCAACTCAAGGTAGTGGGTTCTTAGCCTTTCAGGTGCAACTCAGCTATTGGTACTATATTAATGTAAGCTGTGTGTGTGTGTGTGTGTGTGTGTGTGTCTGTCTGTCTGTCTGTCTGTCTGTCTGTCTGTCACCATTGTGTTGGTTCTATTCCTCTAGAGGAACTTGACAATTCATACTGGACTCTGCTAGCTTTTACTGATGTGGGAATGACATTTCATAGTTTTGGGAGATGTTTATTCTAGATATATTAGTTTGGGTTGACAATTTTTACTATATTATTTGTCTTTGTGTCACCTTAAGAAATCACTGGACACAGGGCACTTATGAAGTCAAGAAAAATTATTTTTGCTCAGCCTGTCTGACCTAACATGTCAGGAGATCATGTTGGGTTGATTGTTCAAATCCTCCTATTTGTGATAGGCAGGAGGAAGATAGCCAGAGTACTATCACTACTTTGGAGAGCATGGCTCCAATAATCCAAGGGTTTTCTATTGGGCTCCACCTCCTAATACTGATATCCTGAGGACCAAGGCTTTAGTATCTAGATCTTTAAGGATGCCATCTATGTTTATACCCAAACCTTGGATTTTTCTGCCCTCTCAGAAATATCATCTTGCCATCTTACCTGCAAACTTTAGCTCAGAAATATAAAAATCTTATTAGAGACTTTTTTTTGCTGATATGTCCTAGTTAATTTTAACTGTGAACTTAACAGTGCCTAGATTAATCTGAGAAGAAAACTCCAACTGAGCAATTGCCTAGATATGATTGTACTGTATACATGTGTGATGGCTGGTATTAGTCATCTACTTGACATACCTGGGAAGAGAGAATATCATTTGAAGAATTTGCCTCATAAAATTGGCATATGAGCATGTCTGTGGGCTTTGGCTTAATTTCTCATTGATATAAGAGGGCACAATCCACTGTGGTTATTACCTTCCCTATGCAACTGGGCTGGCACTCTATACACAAAGATACCTAAAAATGAGTCTGAGTGAGCCACAAAGCAGTGTTTATGAATGGTTGTGCATAAAGTTCTTGCTTGAATACTGCCCTGACTCTGTCATTGATGGACTGTGATCTGGAAGTATAAGCAAAATAAACCTTTACTTCCCCTGAGTTGCTTTTTCTCAGAGTAATTTAATCCAAGTAGAATAAAGGAAAGTAGACTCTGATCTGAAACTTTACATTGCTATTTTCACATTTTTAGCTCTTTTTCTAACCTTTGGTACCTCTATTGTGATGTATCTTGGTGTGAGTGTTCTTGGATTCATCCTGTATCTAGTTTGTCAGTCTACTAATATTCATAGATCCATCTTTCCTCAGATCCTTAGAATTCTTGGCCATTGCTTCAGAAAAATGCTATGCTACTCTCTAGGTCTCACCTTCAGAATATGTCACATAGACTCTGTGATGGTTTGAATAAAAAGAGTCTTTATAGACTTGTATATTTGAATGCTTAGTTTTCAGGGAGTGGCAGTATTTGAGAAGATTGGGGATGAGGTTTTGTTAGAGCAGATGTGGCCTTGTTAAAATAAATATGTCTCTGGGGATAGACTTTGAGGTTTTAAAAGCCCATGCCAGGTCTAATCTCTGCTTGCCTGTGTCTCTGTCCTCCTCTCCTCTCCTCTCCTCTTCTCCCCTCCCCTCTCCTCTCCTCTCCTCTCCTCTCCTCTCCTCTCCTCTCCTCTTCTCTCCTCTCCTCCCCTCTCCTCTCCTCTCTTCTCTCTGTCTCTGCCTGCAGATCATGTTGTGGATATAAACTCTCAGCTAATTCTCCTGTACCATATTCACCTTCGTGCCACCATACTTCCTGCCATGATAATAACAGACTAAACCTATGAAACTGTATACAAAACCCCAATTAATTGCTTTCCTTTATAAGAGTCACCTTGGTCCATGGAATATTAAGACAGTTTCTGCTCACTTTTCTGCATTATATTTACTTTTCATTCTATGGATTTAGTAACATCAAACATTCTGTCTTAATTCTCTTACACTTTTTTCTATCTGTTAAGATCTATTGCTGCAACAACCTAGTGCCTTTTTTAGTTCCAAAGTTACCACTTTGTGCTTTTAAAACTAATTTCTCTTTCTTCACACTATTGTTTATTCATAGACTGTTTTGCATATTTACTTTATTCAGTTGTGTTTCCCACAACACTATGTGTTTAAGACAGCTGTCTTAAAGTCTTTGTTTAGTCTGATTCCTTTTTCTCTTTGGAGTTAGTTCTTAGAGAATTATTTTCTTTCAATCAATGAATTTGTTTCTGTGGTGGTTTGAATGTAATTGACCCAATTAGCTTATAGAGAGTGGCACTATTAGGAGGTGTGGCTTTGCTGGAGTAGGTATGGCTTTGTTGGAGGAAGTATGTTACTTTTTAGGTAAGCTTTAAGGTTTCCTATGCTCAAGATACTGCCTAGTGTATCAGACCACTTCCTAATGCCTTCTGATCCAGATGTATTCAGTACTGTGTCTGCCTGCATGCCGCCATGCTCCCTGCCATGATGATAATGGACTGAACCTATAAACTGTAAGCCTCCACCTCAGTTAAATGTTTTCCTTTATAAAAGTTGCCATGGTCATGGTGTCTGTTCACAGCAATAGCAACCCTAAGACAGTTTCTTTGTATGACTTGATACCTGTTGAAAAAAAATGTACATTTGAAAACAAACTCACATTTCTCATTCATTGCAGATGATAAACATCTTCACCAAGTAGCTCATGACTACATATTTTAAATGTTTATGATGGACATCTTTCCTTAATCTATATGTATGCTACCTTCCCAACTCAAGTATATGGCTGTATTAAAATTTCTTAATCTCCATATACCCCTGTTCCTTTTTTTTTTTGGGGGGGGCCCTTGAAAGTTCTCTGTATTTCTCTTGTTTTAGATCACATCCATCCATCCATGCCAATCTTTTCCAGCTGTTTATGCAAAGTAGCAACACCACTATTACAATGTCTTGACTTTACTGTCATTCCTGCATGATGTAAAGTTCAGATGAGACAGAAACCAGTCCCTTATGCAGCATCCAGACAAGACAAGTATTGCAAAGGAGTGCTACTCTTTCCCCTCTGTCCTGCAGGGGATGCAGGGATTGGCAATTAGCTTCCTTACTGCATTAAGCAGTGTTGCCTTAGGGAACACAGGAAGCAAAGAAAGAAACATTACAGTGTTATTCACTTCTGAGTATGTGTATAAGAGAGACAGAGAGACAGAAAGTAATGAGGACATGGTGTGTGAGTATGTGTGTGTGTGTGTGTGTGTGTGTGTTTGTTATTTACTTGTTAATTTATTACTTAATAGTTCCAGATTCTTGCCTGAGTTTTACCTATTTCTATGTTGAAGTCTACTTATATTTATCTATGATAGCAAGGGACTGGCCTGGCCAGATAATTGGATGAGCATTGACTGAAAGTGAAGATGTAGATAATTTGTGACAGAAACGTGGAAGAATAATCAGACAATGTAGTTCTTATACATGTTTAAAAAATAAATGGATGAGTGATCTGTGGTGGTACCACTATATATAAGTGATTTCAGACATAAAAAACCTCCCCACACAAAGTATACATACTATTCAATAGAAAAAAATCAGAAACTCAGAGTTAGGAAGATAATTTATGGCTGAAGACAATTACTGCAAAAGCCTAATGGCCTGAGTTTGATCCTATGAGCCCATATTTTTAAAAAAAAGGAGATAGAGTGGTACACCTCTCTAATCCTTGCATTCCTATTATAAGATGAGAGGTAGAGATAGGAGATTCAACCAGTACAGCAGCAGAAACAAAAAAACTCTTTGCTCTGTAATTCTGAGGATCTGAGTTTAATCTCCAGAACCCATGTAAAAAAGTCTGGTGTAGCAACATGTGCCAATGATACAAGTTTGGGGGAGGCAGAGACAGGAAGAGCCCTGAACTGCGTGCCTCTTCCTCATCACATGCTATAGAGAGATCAGACATGGAAGGGGTGGAGGTGATGGAGAGGTTACCCATTGTGTAGAAAGAGATAGCAGGCGAGCACTAGTCAGAGAGAAGATGGCAGTCAACAGGGGTGGAAAATTGTCTTGGACTTTTATGGTTTATGCTTACTGGGGAACTTCTGTGCTTTTTTAGGCCATGGCCATATGCCCACATGGTGTGTCTGGACAAGGGACAACATTCAGGAACTGAGCCTTGGTTCTACTTCCTGATGGTTCAGCACTTATATGGAGGTTCCAGGCAAACTGAAACAGAAAATAGTGTGCCTAACTAGACAGACAGACAAACATGGCAGACAACATTAAAGAAGGAAAGAAAGAGGGATCCCAATGCTCACCTGTGGAAGGGACAGAAATGACACAACATTGAGGGGCCTTCTCATTGAAACACACCATCTTGGGGGCGCTGTCCAGTGCCATGAGTAAGTGGAGGGAGACGACCAGAACCTGTTTGGGTGCCAGATGTTCCTGAGTCCAAAGATTCCCTCAGGGGAGGTGGTGAGAAGGCACGTGTCAACAGCACAGATACCGAGAGTCAGGTAAAAAGCAAACAGCAGACTCATTTATTCAGCAATCGGGAGAGCCTTATATACCCTCCTCCTAGCACCCAGGCTGCGTCCTGATCTAGTTACAATGCATGGTTGTCCCTCATTGGGTAGGCATAATCAGGACCTCTGATAGTGCCTTTTGCTAAGCCCTCAGGCAGACTCCTGGTTGGCTCATCTCTCGGTCCCATAGGCCTTATTTTCCTACACTCCAATTTCTATTTGATGACTTAGTATTCAAATGTAATGTATTTCAAGTTAATTTATATTTCTGTTATATGTGGCTGGTGGTATTTACTTGACTAGAACAAGATAAGTTGACCAGAACAAGGTCTACCCTTCCTTTCTCTCATCTCTTCTCACAACTAGCCATGCTTACTTTTCTTACAATTATTGTGCAGGTGACATAGTTTTCTATACCTTTCTCAACCATGATGCCCTTATGGACAGAATGTTTTTCTGTCTTTCTTGGTGTGTAATAGTACCAGGCTCATAATGGATACTCAGGAAACAAAGGAAAGATGATTTTAGTACAGTGAATGATTCTGGTTGATTTTGTGTTAGTGTATAACCAGTGATGCTGTGTTGCATAAAAGGGAAGGGCAAAGGAAAGCACAGAATATGGACTGAGCAGCTGGATGTGGCTCAGCTGGTAG
>CABHPH010000068.1:0-12434 GCA_902168325.1 Peromyscus nudipes
AATACCCACATAGGGGTCCTTGTTAACCTCTCAGAGGCCTGCCTGCCCTCTCCTCTTATAGTTTTACATTGTAGGTGGTCATAATGTCTTGTGTCATGGCTATTTTTGATTGTCAGTTTGATGACATTTGTAATGAACTACAGTACAGAAATGGAAAGCATGCCTGTGAGAGATTTTTTGTTTGGTTTGAAATGGTTGAATCCATTTTTAGTCCAGACATTTGTGGTGATATTTTATTTGTGATGAAATGTGATTTTTATTTGTATGTTAATAAATAAAGTTTGTCTGGAGACCAGAGGTCATAGTCAGCCATAAACAGAAGTCAGGCAGTGGTAGCACATGCCCTTAATCTGATCACATGGCAGGCAGAGTCTCTTGTGTGTTCAAGGACACAGCCAAACATGGTGACACATGCCTTTAATCCCAGTACCAACCATAGAGATGTGGAGGTCTGTATAGACAGGCAGTGATGAGGAAGTCATGTGTCTGGGCTTAGAGCCAATGAGAAGGCAGAATAGGAAGGCAATAAAAGCACAGATTAGACAGGAAGAGGCTCTCTTGGGAAGCTACAGCAATGTGGTGAGCTAAGGTTAGTTGGCAGCTATTGCTCTGATCTCTATGGCTTGAACCCCTGTATTTGGCTCTGTGCTTCTTATTTAATAAGACTGTTCAGAAATTCGTCTACAGACATTTGAGGTAGAAAGATACATACCTTTAATCTAGGACACAGCTTCTGCTGAATATCTATATAAGGACATGGAAGAAGGACGATTTTGCTCTTTGCCTGTTTGCCCCTGACTTGCTAGCATGTCCATTCCTTCACTGGCATTAGAGACTAGTTCTTCAGGATTCCAGAATATACTGAAGACCAGCTGAGACATCCAGCCTCATGGACTGAGTAACTAAGGGTTCTTGAACTTTCCATTTCCAGTCAGTCATTACTAGATTATCTGAACTGCAGCCTGTAAGTCAAGTCTATATACCTACTTTCTATCTCTATCTATATCTCTGCCTCTGCCTCTGCCTATATCTATATCTATATACCAATATGTCTATTATATTACATATATATGTATGATTCATTTTATAAGTGGAGCATTGCTGTGACAGACCTTACCTTGCTGTTTTTGGGAGGAATGTGGAAGGACTTTGGCACTTTGAACTAGAAATCCACTAAGTATTGAGAGTTCAGCAAGCTGTTCTGTAGGAGCTTGAAAGACAAGATTATTGAGAACAGTGAAGAGGATGGAGACATGGCTTGTGAAGTTTCAAAGGGAAGCAAAGACTTTATCAATCCTTTTGTGTGACAAATCTGTGGTATCTGGTCAGCTGGGGCTGAAGAATTAGCTGTTATTAGCAAGATACCAAAATCACTCATATAAAACATTTGCTTTGCTTAGACAGTGAATGCTTGTTAGGTTGGATATAAGAATCATCTGTCATTAAGAAGAGATCAGCATCCTTTAGGTGAAGTCTTCTGGGAAGTGGGTTCTCAGAGCCAGCACACAGAAACTTTGTTCCAGAGGCAGCCAAGGTTATATCTCATGCTGGCAGCCAAAGTTGGTAGTATAAGAGTCACCCAGGTGGTATTTGTTTTGAAAGCATAAAGTGGTCATGGAGAGCAGGTAAGACTTGGCAGTGCTTGGCTGTGCTGGAGTCTCTGAAGAGAGCCCAGGAGACACTATTGGTGAAAGCATAACCCAGTTGTAGCAAAGGATCCCAGAAGTTTTGGAGATGCTAGTACCATGGGATGACCACCAAGAACAGCAGCTGCAGTGGAGTGGAACCAACAGAAGTCTAGAAGACAAGCTGTATATCCTGCAGAAGGCAGAGCCACAGAAGTGAACCAAGTCATTTGGAGAAGCCCAGAATCTCAGATAATGGAATATAGGGTTATTTACATTTTTGGCATTTGGATTTTCTTTGTTCCAATTGTGATTATGACCTGCTTCTTTGGTCCTGATGTAAGAAAATGTTTATCTTAATTTTGATTTTTACAGGAGCCCACAGTTGGAAGACTTTGAATTTTAAAAGAGATTTTTGGATTTTTAATGTTCCTGGATTTTAATGTGTGCTGTGGATATCGCTCTGTATAAATAAACACTGATTGGCCAGTAGCCAGACAGGAAGTATAGGTGGGACTAAAAGAGAAGAGAATTGAGGGAACAGGAAGGCAGAGAGAGAGATGGCTGGAGCCACCACCAAGACAAGGAAGATGTAAGGTACCGATAAGCCACGAGTCATGTGGCAAAGTATGGATTAATAGAAATGAGCTAAATATAAGAGTAAGAGCTAGACAATGATAGGCCTGAGCTAATGACCAAGCAGTTTAAATAATGTAAGAGTGTGTGTGGCTGGACGGTGGTGGCACACGCCTTTAATCCCAGCACTCGGGAGGCAGAACCAGAAGGATCTCTGTGAGTTTGAGGCCAGCCTGGGCTACAGAGTGAGTTCCAGGAAATGCGCAAAGCTACACAGGGAAACCCTGTCTCGAAAAACCAAAAAAAAAAAAAAAAAAAAGAGTGTGTGTGTTTATTTTATAAGTGGGCTCCTGGGCTCTGGGACCAGCGGGACTTGGCAGGAGCTGGAGAGCAATTCTCCAGCTACAAATGGCACCCAACAGCTCGAGTTTCCACATTAAACCTGAGAATATTTAATAACCAATTCTAAACAGAGCCAAAAACAGGTTCCTGCTTCATGTCTCATATGGGCAGCTAGACGCCGCAAAATGCAGGTTTGTGCTACTGGCGGGTTCCTGGCATGTGCGCTTGACCTTCAGTATGGCGGAAATGAGGCATCTACAAGCGACACATTACGCTGCTGCTGTGTGGTGGATTTAGCCTTTGCTAGTACAAAACAAAAAGAGGTTTCTGGGCTACACACTGCTTTGATAGAAGCGTAGACCCACTATTTCTGAGAGTTGATGGCTCCCAGAGCTGGTGAAAAACATACCACTGCCATGTTGGGAAGCTGAAGTGGGCAGAGCCAGCAGCCACAGCGCCATTTCAGTCTTAGAATGCTGCAGTTTAAAGCAATAGGTTCACAATAAGACTGATTCAGATGGAATAGTTTACAATGTATGTAAAAATGTATGTACGCTTGAAAGAGAGAAAAAAGGAATATATACACTTATATAAACAAATAGATAGTTTTTAAAAATAAAGTCGTTAAAAAAACAGTAAAGGTAATAAGCCACGTAAAGATGGTTATCACACAGAGAATCTGGATTATGTTGTCTTTGATATTCATAACTGAAGAAAAACATTTGATTGTAAAAGCTGTTGAGTTATGCCAAAATGTATACTTTAAAGGTACCTTGACTTCAAAATTTGGATGTAAGGATATGTTGCTTTGGAAAGGAGGCTCTGCTTTTGTTTCCACAGAAAGCCAGAGGCTATGGATTTGTTCCAGATTAAGATACATCAGGTTTGACCAGCTAAAACCACCTGAAAGGTCTCCGATGACACCATTGCCCAGATGATCCAACATCCAGAATGGTTTCAAGGCAACTGGCTCAGACGATACACTCTCACAGACTACTCCATAATTCTAAAATTTTCTTTGTGTCCCCATAAGATACAGTGCCCCCCTCTAGCAGGAAGTAGTAAGAAAAGCTATGCCCAAATTCCCAAATATACCAAGCTGGCTTTGGAGATGGAATTGGCTCTCTCCTTCTCTAAACCCAAGCATATTCCTAAAGCAAAAAGTTGAGAGATTTTTGTGTCCCATATCAGAAGAGCCCTCTGGTATGGAACAGAAAAAAGCCAATATTTTTATTTAAAACAGGTTGATTATAAATGCAATCTCTTTCTAAAGAAGAAAAGGGAATATGATATAGATATGATAGGATGAAAGGGTAGATTAATGAACCTACTTTTAAAAAAACAACAACTTGTTTAAAATGTTTTACATTGGTATAGATTTTAGTTTATGTTTAAAATGTTTTACATTGGTATAAATTTTAGTTTATTGATACAAACTTAAAATTGATTTTGTTATACTGCGTGTATATTTCTACTCTTGTTTGAGGTATTATGTTTATGTAACTCATTTAAAATTGTAATGGATAATTAAGAAATAGATTAATAATTAGTCATCTATGATAATCATATTTGTAGTCATGTTAGTTAAGTCTTCTAGGTATACATAGATGTATTTCAGATAGATAGGTAATTTTCAAATACTTCAAAGACCTACAAAATATGGCATTTAAAATATTTTAAAAATTTAGACGTTCTGGACAGTGAGACATGTCTGCTCCTAGCAGCACCGATTTACTTCAGAGAGGAGGATGGGCATCGAAGACACTCCATATGGAGTTTATCTTCACCTTGGCAAAAATAGCCATTTGGGTAAGAAACTGTTCTTGCCTGGACTGCTTGATCAACTGGACATGCAGGACACATAGGAAGGTGACCACTGAACTTTGCTTGACAAAATTGTCCTTCAGGTTCCTGCTTTGCAGAGGAAACTGCCAGACATTCTACAGGACACAGAGAAAAGTGACTGAGAGACTCTAGGCCTGTGGGCTGAAGACTGATGCCCCAACTTTACAAGAGAACTTTGGATGACTGTCCAGGCTGTCAGCTGTCTCTGTCTGCCCTGCAAGACTCCCGAAAGTTGCTTGCATCCTTCTCCCATTTCTCAGGTAGTATTATATCCTTCTGAGGTCTTTGATGTGGTTGAAGACTAGATAGTTGTAATTTCCTCAGTTATGATAAAAGATAAGTTAGATATAAAACCTTAAACTCACAAATATAAAATAGATAGGATATCTTCTTTAATATTGTAACTGTAATTCTTGCTCAATAATTGTTTTGTTATATGTAATTTTACTATGTTAAAGTTAAAACCTTCCTTTTAGAAAAAGAAGAAAAGGGGAAGTGCTGTGGATATTGTTCTATATAAATAAACATTGATTGGCCAGTAGCCAGACAGGAAGTATAGGCAGGACTAACAGAGAGGAGAATTGAGGGAACAGGAAGGCAGAGAGAGAGACGGCTGGAGCCGCCACCAGGACAAGGAAGATGTAAGGTACCGATAAGCCACGAGCCATGTGGCAAAGTATAGATTAATAGAAATGGGCTAAATATAAGAGTAAGAGCTAGACAATGATAGGCCTGAGCTAATGGCCAAGCAGTTTAAATAATGTAAGAGTATGTGTGTTTATTTTATAAGTGGGCTCCAGGACTGGCGGGACTTGGCAGGAGCTGGAGAGAAATTCTTCAGCTACAAATGTGCTTGAATTTGTAAAGACTATGGGGCACTTAAAGTTATATGTTTTATATTGTGATATTATTATTAACAAGACATCTTGGGGATAAATGAGAAAAGAAAGAAATTAATTGAAGAGTGATATGTTTGTGTGCCAAGTTGACAAGGAGTCAGTTGTGCTGGTTTGGTTTTATGTCAACTTTATACAATCTAGAGTTATCCAAAAGGAGGGAACCTCAATTGAGAAAACACTTACTTAAGTTCAGACTGTAGTCAAACTTGTAAGGCATTTTCTTAACCAGTGATTGATGGGTTAGGGCCCAGCCCATTGTGGGTGGTGCCATCCCTAGGCTGATGATTCTAGATTCTACAAGAAAGCAGACTTAACAAGCCAGTAAGCAACACACCTCAATTGCCTCTTCATCAGTTCCTGCCTCTAGGTTCCTGCCTCTAGGTTCCTGTCATGTTGCAGTTCCTGCACTTACTGCTGTTGAAGATGAACTTTCATTTGGAAACATGAGTTAAACAAACCCTTTACTCCCCAATTTGCTTTTGGTCATGGTGTTTCAACCCAGCACTAGTAATATTAACTAAGACAATTTTGTTGCCAACATTATACACCTGAGGGGGAAAAAAAGCACTTCAATTGAGTAATTACCTCTGTAAATTGTCCTGTGGGTATGTTTGTGGAGTGTTTTCTTAGTTGTTATGGGAAAGCCCAGTCCATGGTGGGTAGTGCCATACCAAAGCAATATAGCAAATTCCAGGATAGCCAGGGCAACACTGTGAGATCTTGTAAAGAAAGAGGATAACTAATGATTTATTATTTTATTTTTATATTTAGCTTTGCATCCTGCATATGATAATGTACAATGTGATGGGGTATTTTAAACTCTAAGGTAATAATGGCTGAAATACTAAGGTACTAATGAGAAGGTGGGGAATATCAGAGATGGGTAGATTTTTGTGTCCACAGGACACTGACCAGCCTGCAAGTACAGACACTGGGTGGGCAGAGGCCACACTAGTATTCAGAAGGCAGAAGCAAGTGGATCTCTGTGAGGTGCAGGCCTCAGGAAAGAGATAGTGATAAGTACTGGGAATGATGTCAGTAACTTAGAACACACAGTGCAAATGAGAATATAAAATGGGGCAGTAGTTTTTAAATATAATTTATGTATTCTCTAAGTGTTTAATACAGTAAGGATGAGATCTGGCAAAGTCACTCTTAGGTGAATATCTATGTTTAGTGATAACATATCACATATAAACATTTGAATTGAGTTTTCACTGTATTACTATTTTTAGTATCAAAAAACAAATTCAAGGATTGGTGGTGTAGAATATTATTTCAAGGTGTGCTACTTTTGTTTATGTTTTATTTGTTTAACTCTGTGAAGCTGTATTACTGTGCATGTCTAAAACACCTGGTGCTCTAATAAAGAGCCAAATGGCCAATACTGAGGCAGAATAAAGGATAGGTGGGCCTATCATTTATATAGAAGGAGAAATCTGGGAAGAGAAAAGGAAGAAAGAGCAAGAAATGAAGGAGAGGAGGGGCCAGCCACATAGCCAGCCATGGAGAAAGAATGAAAGTAAGATATGCAGAAGTAAGAAAAGGAAAAAGCCCAGAGGCAAAAGGCAGACAGGATAATTTTAAGTTAAGAAAAACTGAAAAGAAACAAGCCAAGCTAAGGCCAGGCATTTATAATTAAGAATAAGCCTGTGTGTGTGTGTGTGTGTGTGTGTGTGTGTGTGTGTGTGTGTGTGTGTGTGTATTTAGGAGCTGGGTGGTGGGCTTCCCAAAAGAGGCAAAAAACCAAAAACAAACAAACAAACAAATAACAACAACAAACCCCTACAGCCTGAGATGATGGCTTAGTGGATAAAATATGTGCTGTGGAAATATAAGGACCTGGCTTCAGATCCCCAGAATGGGTCTAATAACCAAGTATAGGGACATTACATATAACCCCAGCACTAGCGTGAGCCAGGCATGTGGCTTGTGACATGGCTACCTTACCTATCCTATTTGGTGAGCTTTAGGACAATATGAGACATTGTCTTAAAAAAAAAAAAACAATCAAACAAACAAGGTTTATGGATCCTGAGGAATGAGAGCAAAGTTTGTCCTCTGGCCTTCACAAAAACATAGCCCAAGCCATGAGCTCCTGGTGCAGTGAGAGACTTTACCTCAAAAACTAAGTTAAAGCAGTACAGAAAAGGAAGACTAGCAATATTAAACACTGGCTTTCAAATATGCACACTGCACACATTGAAGAATGCATCAGACAAACATATGCATATACCACCCCACACACTATAAAGAAGAAATTTTCTTACTGACTGGTAAGTAAAATAAATATTCCATCTTTATACCGTGAAGCTTTTTTTTTTTTTTTTTTTTTTTTTTGGTATCAAGCAGAGTAATGTGTCAATACACAGTGTACCATATATATACTTTGAGAGTATTCTAAAGTGAGTAGTTCACTCAGCACATGCCCTGTATTTTCCATTAAAAGTAAATATCTAAGGCCGGACGTTGGTGGCGCACGCCTTTAATCCCAGCACTCGGGAGGCAGAGGCAGGCGGATCGCTGTGAGTTCGAGGCCAGCCTGGGCTACCAAGTGAGCTCCAGGAAAGGTGCAAAGCTACACAGAGAAACCCTGTCTCGAAAAACCAAAAAAAAAAAAGTAAATATCTATAACAGGTACAATGTTAGAAACTAAATTAGTGCTTCCCAGGGATAGAAGAAAGGGCACAAAGAAAACAGGAATTATATGTGATTATAGGATACAAGTTTTACAAAACCTACACTTTTTTTATAGAAAAAATAAATGTGTTTCACCAATCATTCTGTGGCTTTGAAATTAAACAGAAATTCAGTTAATTAACTGGCCCCTTTCCCCAGGCAAAGCTAAACTATGGCAAGTAATAGAGTCTCATTCAGATTCACCTGAGTACTTACCTCTAGCTGTTTTTATGCTACCAGTTTTCTGTCTAGATGTATTTTGTTTGTTTGTTTGTTTGTTTGTTTGTTTGTTTGTTTGTGGGGAAAAAAAGGGCCCAAGGAATTCAGATCTATCTTGGAGAAAAGAATTCCCACCACAGCTTTGGTGGTTGAGCTCTTTTGATAAAAGCCGGTGGATGGGCACTTCCTGGAGCCAGGTCAGCTCACAGTTAATTGACTCATTTTCATCTCATCTTACATTCCTTTGTTGATGGACATTATTGAATGCATTACCCCTGTTTTCTGAGAACAGCTAGCGATATTTATAAATATTAGGAAATGCTTTTGAGGCCACCTTTACAAATTGACAATGAAGCAATATGGTTTTGTATTTTAAAAAAACACGGTAGAAGTCACTCCCACCGTGCAGGCAGGCACCCATGTGGAAAATTGTATTATTAAAGGGGGAAGGGAGAGGGGAAGATAGAAGGAGAGAGAAGGAAAGAGAGAGGGGGGCAGGGAGGAGGTGTGCAAGCCCTGGTGACAAGAGAAAGGAAGGAAGAAGAGAGAGAAGGGGGAGGGGTAAAGAGGACTTTATGTAAGAGGACGCTGTCAAGACGCTGGGCAGGTCCCCAAGGGGCAAGTCTGAATGCTAACACACAGCACCAGCTCTCTTAATCCACTAACTGACAAACATCCCCAGTACCCCAAGCTGTCACAAAGCCATTACCTCTAGGCAAGCTGATTGATTCTTATTGCTTTTTGTAGTTCATGTAAATTTTTTATTATGTTTATGTATTTGCATATCTGTATGTCTGTGTGTGTATTGCTTAAGTGTGGGTGCTGTAAGAGGCCAGAAAAGGGTCTCAGATCCCCTAAGAGTTGGGGGTGCAGGCAGCTGTATAGATTAAGTGCTGGGAAGATTGAGACCTCTGGAAAAGCAGCAGGTGCTCTTATCCATTAAGCCAAGTCTCCAGCTACTGTCGTTCATTTAAAAGTGTGACTCAACTGTGTCTCATTCACAAAATAGCTTTTTCCACTCAGCTAACTGAAAACATTTATATGTGTACTTTAAATTATATATATGCAAATATATATTCTTGAGAAAATACTTTGTACACTTAAAAACTCTTTCTTTTTTTTTAAAGCCAGTAAGCATTGGCTTTAATTTGTTTGTATGCCTCCAAAGAAAGGTTAATTAGTGTGCGAAAGTGATTTTCCAGTTTTACTGAGGGAGGAATATGTGTTAAAGTAATTAAATGATCAAGTCACGAAAATTGCTCTAATTTCACTTAATTACTAAAAATTTTTTGATATATATACCCCAAACTTGAACAAGTGTTTGTAAGTGATGATTTTCCCTCAATAATGTATGAAGAAAAATAAACTATAGAAAGGTCCACAGGCTGGACATAGTGCCCAAGACTTGAAAGGCCAAAATAGGCAGATCTCCTGAGTTCCAGGCCAGCCTAATCTACAAGGCAAGTTTCAGAACTGAGCTACACAGAGAAACCCTGTCTGGAAAAAAAAGAAAAAGAAAAAGAAAAGTATTCACTTAGATTTTGTTTTAGACAGGTCTTACTATGTAGTCCAACATAGCCTCATTAATGGGAAGACTGAAGTTCCTCTGTTTGGATTGTTAGTCTCATCAATAAAAGAATCTAAAGATAAGACTCAAAAGGAAAAAAAAGAAATGCTAATGGGCAGTTTTATACTCTGAGAGAAACATAAACAAAAACAAAAACCAAACAAAATCAGCCTGATTTCTTATAGAACCTAGGAGCACCAACACACGAATGGCCACACCCACAATGGGCTGGGCCCTCCCCGATTAATCACTAATTTAAAAAGTGCCCTATAGGCTTGCTTACAGCCTGATCTTATGAAGGTATTTTCTCAGTTTGATGTTCCCTCCTCTCTAATGATTCTAGTTTGTATCAAGTTGACATGAAACTAATCTGTACATTAACTATGTGACTTTTTTCACTATTGCTTCATGATGCAACTACACGTTACTTTTTCACCTGTTCTTTCTGTTGCTACTGAAGTTGTCAGAGTCATAGTAAGCCTAACATGCTGGACTTGGCTGCTCACCCTCAACACCCCAACTGAACATACAAATACTAGTGAAAAGTAGAAAAAGAAGGTTCATTTTCAGAAGAGGAACAGAGGAGTCCAGGGGATCCCTCAAGGAGGCGTGACAAGAGGTTCAGTATTAAACAGAAAGAAAGAGGTATATATAGCTAATCCATTCTTGTCCAGGTCTCACTTGTCATTAGCCCATCATTGCCTTGGCTCCAGTCAGTCCATGTAAGTGATCTGACTAGTTATGAGAACTGTGTGGCTTTCTGCAGATGGCTTGTTAAGCACAGCTTCTTAGGCGGCTGGGACCCCAGCTTTTGTCCTAACAACTCCAGTAGCAAGCAGGAAAGGCAACTGGAACACAAGTCTTTCTCATGCCCCCCCCCCCCCGATTTTTGCCTGTCTTTCTATCTTACCCCATTTATATTAGGACGAAAAACAGATAATGACTAGAGACTGAACACCAGGTGACCTAAATTAAAAGTGACAGATACAAAATGAATGCAAAAGATGCTAATCTTCCCTGTTGTTTTTAGTTACCTTGTGAGGAGTTTAGTTACCAAATGAGGAGTCAATGCTTTTTAGTAAAAGCAGCTTCTAAGTACCCACTTAAGAGAGATTGTACTCTTTGGTGGCAGATGGTCTTCAAATAGAATATCTGGGTTATGTTTCTTATTTGCTACAAAGTCCTGGTCACATTTCTTCATCTACTCAATTAAATATACGTTTGTGTGTGTTTGGAGTGGGGCTGTGTGCACATGAGTGCAGTGCCTGCAGGGTAGAGAAGAGGGCAGCAGTCTCCCTGTAGCTGGAGGTAGAGGAGGTTGTGAGGAGCCTGAATGTGGATGCTGGGAAGAGAACTTACGTTCTCTGCAAGAGCCATCTCTCCATCCCCATAACTGTACTGTAGCTGAAACTCAGTTTACCACTGACCCTTTCTGAAAATTTATTGATAAATTTGATATAGTTTTCCAATGCATATGTACCCAGTGTGTGCTAGAACTGACTTTCTGGGCTCTGAGGACTTATTGCAAATTTTTCATTAATTTTGCTGGTTATGTTAACCTATTGCAAGATTATACTTACTATAATCAATGTACTTATACCACCAATTTTGCCAAAACACGACAAATTATATATATTTTTAATTTAAACATTTTTTAATAAACCCAGAAAGCCCATTTTTAAGCAATATTCCATTGCTGTAAGTCTAAGAAATAGTGAGAGATGAAGATTCTTATGGAATATTTAAGATTTATTAAGGTTTTTAAATATCCCATTTCTGTTCAGTTTGTGATTTTATAATAAATGACCTACTCATTTGGATGTCTCATGAACACATATATCATTATTACTATTATTGGAAAAATTACAAAAAAAGAATCACTTCACCCAGGATGTGCAAGTTAAGTGAGTGTATTAACTGGGCAGATATGGACTATGATCAGCAGATGCCATGATGGAGGCTCATCTTGAGATGATTTAGTTTCATCCTATAATCACATTTTTTCTTCCAAAAATACTTACAATCAAAGGCAATCTTTACTTACAACTTTGCAGGGATTAGGTAAATTTGGATCCTCTCGTCCTCAAACCACATACTTCACATGGGTCCTTTTAATTTGAAGACATCTCTGAGATGAACAAAACAAGTAAAACAGCTCATCGTGTTTAACTTAATTTAAAGCTTTGCTTAATCTTTTAGCCTGATTATAAATTGTACCAATTGAACAATGTCACTTCAAAAGCCATGAACTCAAATATAAGCATAACCAACATATATGTTCACGGATGATGGTTTATGGCTAAATCCATGCACTTACTGTGTCTCTTTGTCTTTCATTCCTTGTTCTTCTTGTTTTTTTGTTTTTTGTTTTTCTATTACAGAGTCTCAGGTGCTCCAAGCTGTTCTTGAACACATTATATTGCCAAGGGTACCCTTAAACTTCTTATTCTCCTGCCATCATCCTCAACCCAAGTGTGGAGATTACTCCATATGAGCATATGAGACATGGGGTTCGGAGCCCAGAGTTTTGGGAACGCTAGAGAAGCATTCCACCATCTGAGCTTCACCCCCTGCCCTGTCCTCACTTCTCTTTCTCTTTCTTTCTTTCTTTCTTTCTTTCTTTCTTTCTTTCTTTCTTTCTTTCTTTCTTTCTTCCTTCCTTCCTTCCTTCCTTCCTTCCTT
>CABHPH010000068.1:12534-47314 GCA_902168325.1 Peromyscus nudipes
TCTCTCTCTCTCTCTCTCTCTCTCTCTCTCTCTCTCTTTCTCTGTAATCCATTGGCAGATAAGCTAAGGTTACTTTTCCAGGGAGTGTTGCAAGGTTTTGACAGTTTCCTCATCACCTTTTCATGTCCTGGTATTGTGTTTTACAATATTGCTAGCAGGTTTCTGAGAGTCACAAATATGCCCTCATGTTTCATTATGTTTCTTAGGGGACACTACATAATGAATGAACCAAAGTAGCTAAATAGTTACTGTTGTAGAATATTCCTTTACAGTGTAAGATATATCACTGTGGTTGGTTTAATGAAAAGCTGAATGGCCAATAGCTTGGCAGAAATTCTAGGCACAAAGGATGCTGGGAGGAAGAAGGGAGGAGATGCCAGGAGACACAGAGCAAGAAGCATGGGCATTACAAAGTAAATGTAACTAAGCACATGAAAGAATGAAGAAGAAAAGATATGGGTTAATTTATATTATAAAAGTTAGTTAGAAACAAGCCTAAGCTACCAGCCAAACTTTTGTAATTAATAATAAGCCTCTGTATCATTATTGGGATGCTGACAGTCCCAATGAAAAAGTCCAACTGTAAGTTACTATTTTCTGAAGGGCTCACCGTGGTTCTGTTTGTTTTTCACCAAGATCCAAAGATAAATGAAAAGTACAGTAAACTCACCAGTTGAGGAGCACAGACTGAGCAAGGGCAAGGACTTGCTCAACTATTAAAAAGCAGACCATTCTCTCATATTTGCATATGTGTGTATGTGTATTCATTTGTGTGAGTGCATGTATCTATGTGGGTGGACTTGTGTGCTTGTGGATGTCAGAGGACAACCTTGGATGCCTTGGATATTGTTCCTTAGGTGTCTTCCACATTTTGCTTGATAGTGTATATATCATTGATCTGAAGTTGGCCACGTGTACCAGTATAGCAGAAGACTAAATTCCCTGGAATCGATCTATCTTCACCCTCCATCTCTTCACCACATGTATTTCAAGAATGTACCACCACATGTAGATTTTTATGAGAGTTCTGGGGTTCAGACTCACTGGCCTCACTTACGGGGGCCAGTGCTTCACAGAGTCATCCAGCCTCTCACCTTAGTTTTCACACTGCTTTTCACAGAAGCTTCTGAACCACTCAGGACCTCCTCTCAGCAACACAGGTGTAGACATCTCAACTCCGTAAGCTATCTGCCCTTGTCCTAACTAAGACTAACGAGTGTGTGGATCCCCACAGAATGTTAACCTTTCTTCACACAACTGTGGATGAAAATGCCAGATAATCTTTCAAATACACAGAAAGAGAGAGAGAGAGACAGAGAGGCAGAGAGACAGAGACAGAGAGAGAGACAGAGAGACAGAGAGAGAGAAAAAGAGAGAGAGAAAAAACACTTTTTTGGAAAACTGAACCACACACACATTGCATTTTGTAGTGAGCAGCACGGATCATAAGCATTTTGGGAGAGAATTTCCATTCTCAACATTGCTGCAAAGCACAGGACCTGTAGACTTACGGATTTATGCTGCTCAAAAGTATCATAATTTCTACAAATTGTCTTGCCTGTTAGCTTTTACTGTAATTTTGTAATAGAATTTATAAATAAAAAATGAGGCATACAATATATGGTGGTACAGTCTTAGATGATAGGTGTGACTTCATTGGCAGCCAATTAGTGACTTCTCTAAGCAAAACTCAGAGCTCCACAGTTAGGACCATTGAGAACTTTATTTTGAGATTTGAGCACATATATATTCTGTATATTCTCTCTCTCTCTCTCTCTCTCTCTCTCTCTGTATATAGATATAGATATAGATATAGATATAGATATAGATATTACCAGGGTAGACAAAGGAACTATTAAGTCTAAAACATAGTAGCTTTGCCTTATATTTGTAAAGACTGAATTTAAAAAACAAAAACTCTCTGATCATGCCTATTTTGTCAAAATTACATTTTAATTTTTTTAAATTATAACTAAGAAAAAAAGTTGATGAATGATTGGCCAAAACTATGTGATCAACTGTCTTTAAGAAATGAGCTTTCTAACAACTGGCTTTCACATTACTGGGTTCATGTTTTTGCTTATGAATTCTGTTGTCTCATCCAGGCTTCCAGTGTGCTCAGTCATCTTTGGAAAGGGAAAGCCCCCTGGCAGACCTGTGACTAGGCGTAGTATTTTTTCTGTCCATGGTGTTTTGCGTCATTACCTGGTTTATTAATTAATTTATTTTTATAACTTCCTGTTTGTCATGTTTGTTAATCTTTTAAATATGAGTTTTGAGGGCTGAGATGTAGCTCAGCAAGAAAGGGACTTGTCTAGCATGCATAAGGCCATGGGTTTGATTGCTAGCTCAGCATTAAAAATGGGCATCTGAGTGCATGTCTCTTGTCCTAATACTTGGGATGTGAAGACAAGACAAGTCTTAAGAAAACCAAAAGATAGAAAAAGACATTAAATGCATGAGTGGGTGAATGGAAGGAATTATGAATTAGGGGGTGTATGAATAAAATGCTTATGAGTTAATGGCTGAATGGATGGAACAATTAAAAGGCCTGGTTCTGTTGTGTCTCTTTCCTTCCTTAAACACACAGACAAATGGACAAAGATCTATGGAAGGAGAAATGTTTAATTTTCTCATTGATTTGACCAAAAGCTAATAAAAACAACTTAATGGGGTGTGGGGGGGGGATGCTATTCTGGTTCACAGTCTTGGGGGACATAGTCCATCACAGCAGGGAAGACATGGAGGTGGAGGAACAGCTTGGCTTACATCAGTGACCAGAATGTAGAGAAAGTCCATCTCCTCTTCTCCTTTCTAATTGGTCCAGACCCCCAGGTCACAGGCTGGTGCAATATATTCTGGATATTCATTCTTCTGCAGTTAAAAAGTTCTGGAAATGCCCTTGCAGATACCCCCCAGAGATGTGCCTCATTAACACCCTAGGTGTTGCTTAAGCTAATCAACTTGATAGGAAAAATTACTCATCACAGAAGGCAAGAAGAAGGATGAGGAGAAGGAACAGTAAGGGGAGGAAATGGGGCATGAAGCAAATATAAAAGAAAGGGAGGGGCCGGGCGGTGGTGGCGCACATCTTTGATTCCAGCACTCTGGAGGGAGAGCCAGGCGGATCTCTGTGAGTTCGAGGCCAGCCTGGTCTCCAAAGTGAGTTCCAGGACAGGCACCAAAAGTATACAGAGAAACCCTGTCTCGAAAAACAAAAAACAAAAAAAGAAAAGAAAAGAAAAGAAAAAAAAAGAAAAGGAAAAAAAAGAAAGGGAGGAAATTGAGGCTGAGTGAGTAGAAGGCTCAGTAGATTAAAGTACTAGCCACACAAGCTTGACCAACGTAGTCCAAACTCCAATTCATGTCTTGAAACCTATGTAAGAGGCCAGAGGTTGTTGCGTGGGCCTGTAATCCCAGGATTCCTTTGGTTAAACGGGACGCAGAGAACTTAGAACGGCCATGAAGCTCACAGACCGGCTAGTCTGGAGTGTGCAGTGCAGCCAAAGAAAAAACAAGAGAAGTGACTCACAAATGGGAGATGAGAACCGAGTCCTGATAGTGTCCCCTCATTGTACATGAACTGTGGGTCATACATCCATACACACATCACACACACACACATCACACACACACACACACACACACACACACACATATACATACACACAGAGACACAGGGAGAGAGAGAATAATAGAAAGACAAAGACATAATTGGACATGCCTATCTTCAATGAGAGAGTCTTCAGGGTGTTTCCATATGATAAAGCTATAAGAAGTGATTTAGAGGCCAATGGAAGGCTTGGGATCGTTTTGAACACCTTCCCATTGGTAAGTTTCTGCTAGGATGCATAAGTGAGATTGTGGTTCTCTCTGCGGGCCCATGACCACAAGACAAAAAGGAAGAGCAACCACACGGCAAAGACATCCTCAACTTAAATGAGAAATTGGAGAACTAAGTTTTGAAGAAATACAATGAAAATAAATTTGTTAGTGGAATGCCTTTTGCTACGTCCGATAGGAAAACTGTGTATCAAAAGGCCATATAGCTATCTGGGGCTGGTTAGGTCAGTTGGTAAACTGTCTTTTAAACATGAGGTCTTGAATTTTATCCCTAAAGGCCACACATTTAAAGGCCTGGTTCAGTGGCACACATTTGTAATCTCAATCCTGGAGCAGTGATGATAGGTGGATTTATGGGGTTTGCTCGATGTGGTGGTTTGAATGAGAAATATCCTACAAAGGCTCATGTAACTGAACACTTGGTCTCCAGTTCATGATGCTATTTGGGGAGGTTTTGAACACTTGAGAAGGTAGCACCTGACTGGAGAAAGGAAGGACATCACTGGAAGTTGGCTTGGAGCCTTTACAGCCATGACCCCCAGCTGACCTCTTTTGGCCTCCTGCGGGTAGATGGAAGGTGATGAGTCAGCTTCCTGCTCCTCCCAGTATTCCGTTTCCTCCCTAATAGTCTTTCTGCCTCTGACATTAAAACAAAGCCTTTATCTTTTTTTGTTGTTTTTGTTTTAAATCTTAAAAATTAAATTTATTTAGAGTATTACTTGGTGGTGTTCATTATGAGTTATTATCCCCAGCCTTCCTTCTAGCCTTTTTACTTAATAAGTTTCTTCTTCTATAAGAGATTAAACTTGCCCATCATTCAATTATCTTCATATTTTCTTTATAGTTTCCCCTTTTTGGATCGTACTCTCAGGCTCTTGCCACCCATGATTATAAAAATAGTCATCCATATTTTCTTCTAGTATTTTTTTTTTCATATCAGGCAAGGATTCCCTTGTTCTCCCCCCTCCCGCCCCCTCACCCCGCTTTTCCCCCAGCCCACCCCCCATTCCCATCTCCTCCAGGGCAAAGACTTCCCTGGGGACTGAGTTCAACCTGGTAGATTCAGTCCAGGCAGGTCCAGTCCCCTCCTCCCAGGCTGAGCCAAGTGTCCCTGTATAAGCCCCAGGTTCCAAACAGCCAGCACATGCACTGAGGACAGGTCCTGGTACCAATGCCTGGATGCCTCCCAAACAGATCAAGCCAATCAACTGTCTCACTTATCCAGAGGGCCTGATCCAGTTGGGGGCTCCTCAGCTATTAGTTCATAGTTCATGTGTTTCCATTCCTTTGGCTATTTGTCCCTGTGCTTTTTCCAACCTTGGTCTCAACAATTCTCGCTCATACAAACCCTCCTCTTTCTCACCAATTGGACTCCTGGAGCTCCACCTGGGGCCTGGCCGTGGATCTCTGCATCCGGTTCCCTCAGTTATTGGATGAGGTTTCTAACACGACAATTAGGGTGTTTGGCCATCCTATCACCAGAGTAGGTCAGTTCGGGCTGTCTCTCGACCATTGCCAGCAGTGTATTGTGGAGGGACCTTTGTGGGTTTCTGTGGACCTCTCTAGCACTTTGCTTCTTCCTATTCTCATGTGGTCTTCATTTATCATGGTCTCTTATTCCTTGTTTTCCCTCTCTGTTCTTGATCCAGCTGGAATCTCCCGCTCCCCTAAGCTCTCTTTCCCTCGACCCTTGCCCTTCATTACTCCCACTCACTTCCAGGTTGTTCATGTAGATCCCATCCATTTCTCTGTCATTGGGCGATCCCTGTGTCTTTTCTTGGGGTCCTGTTTTCTAGGTAGCCTCCCTGGAGTTGTGAATAGCAGTCTAGTCATCTTTGTTTTACATCTAGTATCCTCCTATGAGTGAGTACATACCATGTTTGTCTTTCTGAGTCTGGGTTACCTCACTCAGGATGATTTTTTCCAGATCCACCCATTTGCCTGCAAACCGCATGATGTCATTGTTTTTCTCTGCTGAGTAGTATTCCATTGTGTATATGTACCACGTTTTATTTATCCATTCTTCAGTTGAAGGGCATCTAGGTTGTTTCCAGGTTCTGGCTATTACAAACAATGCTGATATGAACATAGCTGAGCAAGTGCCCTTGTGGTATGAATCAGCATTCCTTGGGTATATGCCCAAGAGTGGTATACATGGGTCTTGGGGGAGATTGATTCCCAATTTTCTAAGAAAGCACCATATTGATTTCCAAAGTGGCTGTACAAGTTTGCGTTCCCACCAGCAGTGGAGGAAAGTTCCCCTAGCTCCACATCCTCTCCAGCATAAGCTGTCTTCAGTGTTTTTGATCTTAGCCATTCTGACAGGTATAAGGTGGTATCTCAGTCATTTTGATTTGCATTTCCCTAATGATTAGGGATGTTGAGCAATTCCTTAAATGTCTTTCAGTCATTTGAGTTTCCTCTGTTGAGAATTCTCTGTTTAGTTCTATAGTCCATTTCTTAATTGGACTGTTGGGCATTTTGATGTCTAATTTCTTGAGTTCTTTATATATTCTGGATATCATATCAGTCCTCTGTCAGATGTGGGGTTGGTAAAGACCTTTTCCCACTCTGTAGGCTGTCGCTTTGCCTTGTTGACCGTATCCTTTGCTCTACAAAAGCTTCTCAGTTTCAAGAGGTCCCATTGATTGATTGTTTCTCTCAGTGTCTGTGCTACTGGTGTTATATTTAGGAAGTGATCTCCTATGCCAATGCGTTCAAGACTACCTCCTACTTTCTCTTCTATCAGTTTCAGAGTAGCTGGATTTATGTTGAGGTCTTTGATCCACTTGGACTTAAGTTTTGTGCACGGTGATAGATATGGATCTATTTGCAGCCTTCTACACGTTGATATCCAGTTATGCCAGCACCATTTGTTGAAGATGCTTTCTTTTTTCCATTGTACAGTTTTGGCTTCTTTGTCAAAAATTATATGTTCATAGGTATGCAGATTAATGTCAGGGTCTTCAATTTGATTCCATTGGTCCACATGTCAGTTTTCATGCCAGTACCAAGCTGTTTTTATTACTGTAGCTCTATAGTAGAGCTCAAGGTCAGGGATTGTGATGCCTCCAGAGGTTATTTTATTGTACAGGATTCTTTTGGCTATCCTGGGTTTTTTGTTTTTCCATATGAAGTTGAGTATTATTCTTTCCAGGTCTGTGAAGAATTGTGTTGGTATTTTGATGGGGATTGCATTGAATCTGTAGATTGCTTTTGGTAAGATTGCTATTTTTACTATGTTAATCCTGCCTATCCATGAGCATGGGAGATCTTTCCATTTTCTGACATCTTCTTCAATTTCTTTTGTCAGGGACTTAAAGTTCTTGTCATATATGGACTTAATCGATATCTACAGAACATTCCATCCTAACAAAAAAGAATATACCTTCTTCTCAGCACCCCATGGAACCTTCTCTAAAATCAACCACATACTTGGCCACAAAGCAAATCTCAACAGATACAAAACCAACTGGAATAACCTCCTGCATTCTATCAGACCACCATGGTTTAAAGTTAGATTTCAACAACAACAAAAACTACAGAAAACCTACAATCTCATGGAAACTGAATAATGCTCAACTAAATCACCAATGGGTTAAGGAAGAAATAAAGAAAGAAATTAAAGACTTCCTAGAGATCAACGAAAATGAAGACACCACATACCCAAACTTATGGGACACTATGAAAGCAGTGCTAAGAGGGAAATTCATAGCACTAAATGCCCACATAAAGAAGTTGGAGAAATCTCACACTAGTGACTTAACAGCACACCTGAAAGCTCTAGAACAAGAAGAAGCAAAGTCTCACAGGAAGAAGAGATGCCAGGAAATTATCAAATTGAGAGCTGAAATCAATAAAATAGAAACAAAGAGAACAATACAAAAAATCAATGAAACAAAGAGTTGGTTCTTTGAGAAAATCAACAAGATAGACAAACCCTTATCCAAACTAACCAAAAGACAGAAAGAGAGCATCCAAATTAACAAAATCAGAAATGAAAAGGGGGACATAACAACAGACAATGAGGAAATCCAAAACAAAACCTTTATCTCTTGTCCGGCTTTTGGACAGGGGATTTTATCAAAGCAACAGAAAAGGAACCAATGCACGGACCAAGCAGCTGATGATACCTAGTGAGATGCAGGCTAGTGAGAGAAACAAGGTGAACAGTGCCCAGGGAATGAGACAAGACAGCTGAAGTTTTCCCTTTGTCTTCACATCTGCACCCACCTGCAGGAGCACACACACACACACACACACACACACACACACACACACACACATATACACACACCGTCGTATACACACACCCTCGGACACAATGAACACACAAATGTGGTGTAGACGTTTGCATGTAGACGGCCTTGCAGATTTTAGGGCCAGTCTTTGGGTATTGTTGTCCAACTATACTTGGAAATGGTCTCTATTTTTGTTCCCGGGAGAGTTCAGTGGATTCCCAACTTTAATATTCCTGGACATAAACATGTCACCTTCCAAGGTAATGCCCTCACATACTTTCAACCATATAAGCATTTACTAGGCATATGGTAGATTTTTTTGTTTGTTTTTTTTTTGTTTGTTTGTTTGTTTTTGGTTTTTGGGGTTTTTTTTTTTTTGGTTTTTCGAGACAGGGTTTCTCTGTGTAGCTTTGTGCCTTTCCTGGATCTCACTCTGTAGACCAGGCTAGCCTCGAACTCACAAAGACCTGCCTGCCTCTGCCTCCCAAGTCCTGGGATTAAAGGTGTGTGCCACCATCGCCCGGCCAAATATGGTAGATTATAGCCCTTGACACAGGGATTAAAAATCCAGTTTCCTTTGAAGTGCCTCTGATTTTCACATGGAATAAACTACATGATGTATGGTTTAAATAGCTATCACAGTCTATCTTTGTAATTTTATTAACTTTATTCTTATGTATGTCTTTGTCAAGGGCCTGCAAAGTGACCAAGCCTAATGATCTAAATTGGATCCCTGAGATTCACAGAATAGAAGAGAACAAACTCCTAGAAGTTGTCCTCTCTGACCTCCATACATGTGCTGTGGAATAAATAGATGAAACACACACAAACGTAATAGCTCAATGTTAAACTTTGCCATAATATTCGCTGCTACACTTGGGAAGCTGAGTGGCTGTGGTGTGGGTAGGTTAATGTAAGTATGGACTACTAATGCTGCTCCTAGACCTCTTTGCAGCTAGAGTAGAAGAACCAGGGATGGAATTGGTACCAAGCTCACTCTCATGCCCTGTAGATCACTTCATATACAGCTTTGAAGACATAATCACTAAAAATAAGCAATAAAGTGACAACAAAACATTTGTTAGTTTTGTCTTAGTGATTTGAGAATGGTCATCATAGGTACAGTGGAACAGTGGACAGGGTGGGATTATATTCATCAGGTAAATTTTTGCTATGCAAGCATGATGACCAGAGTTCAGAGTTCAGAACCCAAACAAATGCCAGGAGTGATGACTTTTTCCCAGTTCCCAGGATGCAGAGACAGAGGATGCTTGGAGGAAGCTGGCTAGCTAGACTAGCCAAATCAGTGGACTCTAGGTAAAAGAGAATCTTATGTGTGCATGAAAGTGATTAACAATGATATCTAAGGTCAACATTTGGCCTCTATATGCACGTGCAGACTTGTCTATTTATACCTGAATAATATTTTTACTCACACATGAACACACATACACATATGTGCAACACATACACACACATCCTCTTTATTATTTGTACATTCTATATTTAATTGTGTGTCTGTGTGTGTGTGTGTGTGTGTGTGTGTGTGTGTGTGTGATGTTCAACCTCATGAATGCCAGGAGAGAGCTTCAGGTTTCCTGGATCTGGAGCTACAGGCAATTGTGAACTATTTGTTGTGGGCTCTGGGACTTGATCCCAGCATCTTTGCAAGGGTTATAACTACTCAGTCATTTTGCAAATCTCAGAATTAGTGCTTTTCAAATATCCTTGAACAAGCAGGTGATGGAGAACACATGTGAACACATCCATATTTAAGTAGTTAACTTTGTAAAGTGGAAAAAGACATTTTCTCCTATGAAAGGGGGGCATAAAGTGGTCATTTTTGCTGAAATTGTTATCACACTTGAAACCAAAATTACCATCTGCCTGTATTCTTTTAATGAACATAAGTGTTTAAGAAAACTATAAATTATATAGCTGTAGCAAGAAAATAGAACCAGCCATGCTGAAATGCTCCAGCTGTTTTGGGCTCTCTGTCATTTCAAAATATTTTGTTTTGTTTCCCCCACAAGTATTTGTATTTGTTTAAATAGTGTTCATCGTAGTGCTGATTGAAAGCACACATTGCACTTCTTTCAGACCTGTGATTATGCATCCTTTGTGCTGGATTCTATTCGGTTGTCAGATGAAGCCATACTTCTGTGGAGCAGTCTTTGTACTGGAAGACAGAAAGGATAGCAGGAGTTTCATCTGCTCTTACAAAACACTCTGCATCTCACTTCCCACAGCTCACCAACCCCCTGCTATGGATTGTAACATCACATCCTATTATTTCTATGTGTGTACCTCCTCCAAAAAATGTTTGCATTCTGTGCTGAGGGTTAGCTCTATGGTTGAGCACTTGCCTAGCATGTGTAAGGCCCTCATTTCTATCCAAAAAACAAATGTTTTCTTTTTCTTTCTGTTGTTTTCATATTTGCATAGTTTCCCTAAAATGAAAGTACAATTTGAAAAAGATTAATTTATTTTGGCTGTCAGAGTAGAGTAAAAACACTGCTTGGCCCTATCAAACTTCTGGTGTTTCTTTCCACTCCATGTATTTTTAGAGGATTGACGATGGTGAACTGAGTAAATGGACATGTGTTAATCAACTTTTTATCACTATAACTAGTACCTGGGAAACTGTATTTACAAAAGGAAGAGTATAGACCAGGGAGATGGCTTCATGTATAGAGCCCATGCTATTCAATTGTGAAGACTGGGCTTTGGATCCTCAGCATTCATGTAAGTGCTAGATGGGTGTGAAGGCACACCTCAAACACTAGCAGTGCAATCCCCACCTTTAGAAGCAGAAGATCCTTTAGTCAAAATGGTAACCACATGCACCCACACACATGAATATACACACCACACAGACTCACCCCACACTTGCACATATACCTTACAGACACAGAGTTACATACATATACCACACACCAAACACATATGGACTTGCACCACATACACACAGACACACACACACACACACACACAGACACACAGACACACACACACACATACACACACACACATACACACACACACACACACACACACACACACCCCACACTGTAGCCATAAGTTTTCTCAGGTCCCACCAGGCCCCGTGGATCCACAGCCACTTATAAAATAAAATAATTGCTCAGAAGCTTAATATTATTTACAAACGATACTGCCTATGGCAGGCCTCTTGCTAGCTAGCTCTTATATCTTAAATTAACCCATTTCTATTAATCTATGTTTTGCCACATGTTTCGAGGCTTTACTGGTCTACGGGCATGTTGCTCCTTGGGTGGCATGCAATTGTTAATTAATATTAAGCCTCTGAATGATTATTTTGTAAGCAGCTGTGGGACTGCAGGGCCAGGCTGGACTAGCGGAACCTCCCAGCTACTTTTGGCTGCCCAGTGTGTTGGCTCCAGTTTCCACCTAAAATCTGAGAGAACTTGAGAAGAGATTCTAAACAGAGCCAAAAACAGCTTCCTACTTCATTTCTCATGTGGACTGTGGTACAGAAGATGCCATGGTACAGAGACACCGCAGTATCCAGTCTTGAGAATAGCATGGCAGATTCCTGCATTGGTACACAGAGCTGTCTCCAAGCTGTGCAACACTCTGTGTAGTGGGTAGCCATTCCAGCTTTGACCTAGAAGATCCAACCCCCATGGAGGCTTCAATAACGGTCACGCCTACAAGGTGGGGCTGAGAGAGGATGCTAAAGACCCAAGATCTGGATGCGCAGGCTCTCTTGGTTCCTGGACCCTGGACACTGGAGGCAGACCGAGCAGAGTTCTCCAGAGAACACCGCCGAACTGCGCTACACCTTTCCCAGACCCTGTAAACTATCCCTTCACTTGTAAGTTACCCCACAAAATAAACCTCCCTTTTAACTACATGGAGTGGCCATAATAATTTCACCAATTACTCTGCATGGTGGATTTAGCTTTTACTCCCAAAGACAAAAGGGGTTTATGGGCGAACTGTATCCTGTGTGATGACAGCATGGACCGCAGAGTTGGTGAGATAAACATGACTCTCCTGGGTACCTCCACCATGTTGGGAAGCTGAACTGGGTGGAGTCAGCAGCCAGGGCTACCACTTCAATCTTAGCCATGCTGTAGTTTGCAATGATCAGAAAAGGATTATAGATAAACAAAAGACAGATTCAGATGGAATAAACCTCTAAATGGTTTACATTATATGTAAAAATGTACATAGGCTTGGAAGAGAGAGGAAAAGGAGAATAGACAGTTACATAAAGAAATAGACAGTTTTAAAATATAAAGTCTTTAAAGAGACAGTAAAATTAATATAAAAATAAGCCATGTAAAGATGAAAATTATACAGAGAACCTTGATTATATTTTCTTTGGGAATTTTTAACTGCAGAAAGATATTTGATTGTAAAGGCTGCTGAGTTAAACCAATATATATATTTTAAAGGAATCTTGACTTCAAAATTTGTGTCTAAGGATATGTTGCTTTGGAAAAGAACTTCTGCTTTTATTTCCACAGAAGATGAGAACCTATGGATTTCTTCCAGGCTAACATGGTTTGATCTGGCAAGACACCTGAAAGGTCTCCATTGGCACCATGGCCCAGATGATCCAACATCCAAAATCAGTTTCAAAGCAACTGGCTGAGATGATCTATCCTCACAGATTTAACTATAATTCTTAATTTTCTCAAGATCCTCATTAGATTATCAGGACCCCCAACCAGCAGGATGTAGTAAGAGAAGCAATGCCCAAATTCCCAAAATATTGTTTATAAATCTTTATTTTTATTTAAAGGGGTTGATTATAAATGCAATCCCCTTCTAAAGAAGAAAAGGGGATATTATAGATATGATAGGATGAAAGGGTAGAGTATTGAATCTGCCTTTAAAGAACAACAACTTGTTTAAAATGTTTTATATTGCTATGGATTTTAGTTTATTGATACAAATTTAAAGTTAATTTTGTTATACTATATATATATTTCTACTCTTATTTAAGGTGTTATGTTTATACAACTCATTTAAAATTGTAATGTATAATTAAGAAATACAGATTAATAATTAATCAGCTATGATAATCACACAGTCATGTTAGTTAAGTTTTCTAGGTATACATAGATATATTTCAATTAGGTAGGTAATCTTCAAACACTTCAAAGACCTACAGAATATGGCATTTAAAATGTTTTAAAAACTTAGAATTTCTGGACAATGAGACATGTCTGCTCCTGGCAGCACTGATTTACTTCAAAGAAGATGATGGGCATCAAAGAAACTCCCTATAGAGTTTGCTTTCTTTATGGCCAAAGTTAGTCATTTGGGCAAGAAACTGTTCTTGCCTGGACTGATTGACAAAATGTTGTATCGGCTAGACACATAGGACCCACAGAAAAATGACCACTAAATTTTGCCAAAACAAGACGAGATGGTCCTTCAGGTACTTGCTTCACAGAGTACACTGCCACAATTCTGCAGGACACAGGGAGAAGTGACTGAGAGACTCTACGCCAATGCTCCAACATTACAGAGGAACTTTGAGTGATTGTCCAGGCAGCCAGATGTCTGTCATTTCTAGAATTATGGAAGTTGCATTCTATGAACTTCCTGTTTAGTCAGGTAATATTATATCCTTTTGGGGTCTTTGAAGTAGTTGAAGATGAGATAGTTATAATTATAATTTTCCTTGGTTATGATAAAAGATAAATTAGATATGAAACTTAAGACTCACCAATATAGGAAAGATAATAAAATATTTTCTTTAATTTTGCTAAATATAAATAGACTAGATATTGTAACTGTAATTTTTGCTTGATAACTGTTCTACTATATGTAATTTTACCATGTTAAAGTTAAAACCTTCCTTTTTGATTTGATAGAAAAGAAGAAGCGCTGGGGATGTCTTTCTGTATGCTATGAATATATATTGTTCCCATTGGTTAATAAATAAGCTGCTTTGGCCTATCACAGGGCAGCTTAGAGGCAAAGAGGTGAATCTAAGGAGAGAGACAAGAAAGAGAAAGGCAGAGTGTGGAAAGACACCAGTCTGCTGCCTAAGAAGCAACGTGCCAGCAGAGAGGTAAAGCCATGGAACATGTGGCAAAACATAGATTAATATAAATGGGCTAATTTAAGATATAAGAGTTAGCTAGCAAGAGGCCTGTCAAAGGCTATATGGTTTATAAATCAATGGGATCAACATATATTCACAGCATACAGAAAGATATCCCACAATACCACAATAAACACACATGCACTTATACCACACTCACATATAAGGACACACATCACACACAAAGAGACTCACACTGCATACACAAGAAATAAAAGAGAAAATACTTTTGTTTTGCCTCATGGTTTGTAGATTTAGCAAGTATTAGCTGCCCTGCTGTTGCTGGTCTTTAAAGAGGAGACTCACCATGGCAGGAAATATGTGACTGAACAACTCCATGCAGGCATAGCTAGGAAGTGAAAGAAAGCAGGAGGAAAGATCTGGAATCCCACAATCCTTTCCAAGAGTACAACACAATGACTAGCATGTATAAGGTTTCATTTGCAAGCTCTGGATCAAATTTCAGGTCATCAAATTTGGTCTCACCTGTAAGTCCTGGGCTCCACTTCATGTCATAGATCTCACTTGTATGCACTAGGTCCTCCAGGTGTGAGGTTCCCAACTCCAGATCTGATTTCCCACCTTTAGATCCTAGCACCCACCTCCAGTTCTAGGTCCTGCCTCAAAGTCCTTGGTTCGATCTCTTAAAGTTTCCACAGTGTTACAGTCCTACCAAGCTGAGATCATGCCTTTAACATGGTCTGTTGGAGAACACCTTAGATCTAAACTACAGCAAGGGTGATGTCAGAGGTGTGAAACAGGGAAATTCTGAGTAGAAAGCAGAGCAGGAGGAAAGCATTGTAAAGAAGGAAAAATCTTGAAAAAGGGAAAATGCTGTAGGATGTTCTATATGTTAAATGTGTTGCTCTGATTGGTTAATAAATAGAACACTGATTGGCCAGTAGCCAGGCAGGAAGTATAGGCGGGACAAGAAGAGAAGAGAATTCTGGGAACAGGAAGGCTGAGTCAGGAGTCACAGAGGAAGTGAGATGTAAAATTACCGGTAAGCCACAAGCCACGTGGCAACTTATAGATTAATGAAAATGAGTTAATTTAAGATATAAGAACTAGATAACAAGAAGCCATACAGTTTGTAAGCAATATAAGTCTCTGTGTGTTTACTCAGTTGGGTCTGAGTGGCTGCGGGACTGGCGGGTGAGAGAGATTTGTCCCGACCATGGGCCAGGCAGGAAAACTCTAGCTACAGGAAAACAACAAAACAGTGACAAGAATATTGGAAATAAGTATAATATTATTCTTAGGAAATGGGTAAGAAAGAGTTTTTGGACTCAGATGAGCCTGTAGAGATGGACAGAGGATGTCCTAGGAGTTCTTGTGCTGAACCACAATATAGAGAAGTGGGGACAATTTAAGAACCTTAATCAAACTAGATTGTATACAATGCTTTACCTTTCTTCTATAAAATAAAATAAAGCCCTCTATAACATCAGAAGGAATTCTAACATCTGCTTAGTATTGCTCTTCATGGAAGGAGGGTGCCTATGCCATAAGTGTACGTTGGGGAGCCTGGTCCAAGCTTTGTGATTTTGCTTTCTTGTGAAGCTGAAAAAACATCTACTCATCATAGTCTCCTTAGTATTACCTGTATGGTGAGTCTACTGGTGTTATGGTTAGTTTTGATGTCCACATGCCCCAAATTAGAATAACCTGAGTAGGGATCTCCAAGTGAGGAACTGTCCCAATTGCCTTACTTGATATGGGAAGACCCTTTCTCATTGTAGTTAGTACTTCTAGTAGCAACCCAGATAAAAGGCAGAAAGAAGATTAATGCATTTTTGCTCACTTGGCCTTCCTCACTACCAGTTGGTTGACCCGGGTGTTGCTGGTGCTGATTCATCTACTGATATCAGGACTAGCATTACCTGGCTTCCATTGAGAAATAAAGACCAGGGGCTCCCCAGGAACTTTCCTGATTTTCAGTAAAAGGTTGTGACTGCTGAGGCAACCAGCCTTGTGGACTAAACAACTGCCAGGTTGTCAGCCTCTTAGTTGAAAGACAGCCACCATGGGACTGATGAACCAGCTTGACTCCATCTTTAGATCAACAGATCATGTTGTTACAAGGTCAAAATAAATTGGTTTCTGCTTTCTGTAAAATCTGTTTCTATGTCTTAGAATTTGTCGTGGCCATATCTTGGACCTTCTTGGAATTGGACTTGGTCCACACCTGACTGTTTCTTGACCTACACCCACCCTCATAAGGTAAAATGTTCTGCCAAATAATTTTGAGATGGTCTGCCAAGTTTCCACATGACCATATTTCTCAGGAAATCCCCCACACCTTCAAAACTTGCTTGTCTTGCAGCTTGGGGGCTATAAAAACCTGTTTTTCCCATGTTTGTGGCTGACCTCTTAAATCACGCATTTAAGGAGAGGCAGTCACCAGCTATATTGTGGACATATAATAAAGCGTGCAATAAATTTGGCTAGTTTGGTTGATGGTCTTTACTCTCATTCAGTTGGATTAACAGGTATACTCTAACTGCTGAGGCAGCCAACTCAAGGTAGTGGGTTCTTAGGCTCTCTAGTGCAGTTCAGCTGTGGGTACGATATTAATATAAGCTCTCTCTCTCTCTCTCTCTCTCTCTCTCTCTCTCTCTCTCTCTCTCTCTGTGTGTGTGTGTGTGTGTGTGTGTGTGTGTGTGTGTGTGTGTTCATCCTGTTGGTTCTGTTCCTCTAGAGGAACTTGACAATTCACACTGAACTCAGTTTGCTTTTATTGATGTGGTAATGACATTTCTTAGTTTTGGGAGATGTTTATTCTAGATATATTATTTGGGGATGACAATTTTGACTATATTATTCATCTTTATGTCACTTTAAGAAATCACTGGACACAGGCTACTTATAAAGTCAAGAAAAATTATTTTTGCTCAGCCTGTCTGGCCTATCATGTCAGGAGATCATGTTGGATTGGTTGTTCAAATCCTATTTGTGACAGGCAGGAGGAAGAAGACAGAGTACTATGACTACTTTGGAGAGCATGGCTCCAATAATCCAAGGGTTTCCCACTGGGCTCTACTTCCTAATACTAATATCCTGAGGACCAAGGCTTTAGTATCTGGATCTTTATGGAGTCATCCATGCTCAAACCCAAACACTGGGTTTTTCTGCCCTCTCATTAGAAAAATCATCTGTCTGCCATCTGACCTGCAAAGCTTTAGCTCAGAAATCTAAAACTCTTATTAGAGACATCTTTTTTGATATGTCCTACTTAATTTTGACTGTGAGCCTGACAATGCCTAGGGTAATCTGAGAAGAAAACCCCAACTGAGCAATTGTCTAGATATGATTTACTATATGCATGTGTGATGGCTAGTTTTAGTCATCAACTTGACACACCCAGGAAGAAGGAATCTCAGTTGAGGAATTTACTTCATCAAATTGGCGTATGAGCATATCTGTGGGCATTTTCTTAATTGCTCATTGATATAAGAGGGCACAATCCACTGTGGTTAGTACCTTCCCTGTTCAGCTGGGCCTGCACTGTATACACACAGATACCTAAACATGAGTCTGAGTGAGCCACAAAGCAGTGTTTATGGATGGTTGTGCATAAAGTTCTTGCTTGAATCCTGCCCTCACTATGTCAATGATGGATTATGATCTGGAAGTGTAAACCAAATAAGCTTTTACTTCCCCTGAGTTGCTTTTTCTCAGAGTAATTTAATCCAAGTAGAATAAAGGAAAGCAGACTCTGATCTGATAACTTTATATTGCTATTTTCACATTTTTAGCTCTTTTTCTAACTTTTGGTACCTCTATTGTGATGTGGCTTGGTGTGAGTCTTCTTGGATTCATCCTGTATCTAGTTTATCAATCTACTAATATTTGGAGGTCCATCTTTCCTCAGATTCTTAGAATTCTTGGCCATTGCTATTTCAGACAAATGCTATGCTACTTTCTAGACCTCACCTTCAGAATATGTCACATAGAATATGTCACATATGGTTAGAATAAGAAGGGACTTTATGGGCTCATATATTTGAATGCTTAGTTTTCAGGGAGTGGCACTATTTGAGAAGATTGGGGGTGAGGTTTTGTTAGAGTAGATGTGGCCTTGTTAGAAGAAATATGTCTCTGGGGATGGACTTTGAGGTTTTAAAAGTCCATGCCAGGTCTAATCTCTCCTTGCCTGTGTCTCTGTCCCCCTCTCCTGTCCTCCCCTCTCCTCTCCTCTCCTCTTCTCTCCTCTCCTCTCCTCCCCTCTCCTCTCCTCTTCTCCCCTCTCCTCCACTCTCCTCTCCTCTCCTCCTCTCCCCTCTCCTCTCCTCTCCTCTGCTCTCTTCTCTCTGTCTCTGCCTGCAGATCATGTTATGGATATAAAGTCTCAGCTAAATCTCCTATAACATATCCACCTTTATGCCACCATACTTCCTGCAATGATAATAATAGACTAAGCCTATGAAACTGTATGCAAAACCCCAATTAAATGCTTTTCTTTATAAGAGTCACCTTGGTCAATGAAATACTAAGACAGTCTCTGCTCACTTTTCTGCATTATTTTTAATCTTCATTCTATGGACTTAATAACATCAAACAATCATTCTTAATTCCCTGACATTTTTTCTATCTGTTAAGATCTATTGCTGCAACAACCTAGTGTCTTTTTTAGTTCCAAATTTACCACCTTGTGTTTTTAAAACTAATTTCTCTTTCTTCACACTATTGTTTATTCATAGACTGTTTTGCATATTTACTTTATTCAGTTGTATTTCCCACAACATTGTGTATTTAAGACAGCTGTCTTAAAGTCTTTGTCTAGTAGGGTTGATTCCTTTCTCACTTTGGAGTTAGTTCTTAGAGAATTGTTCTCTTTCCATTAATGAATTTGTTTCTGTGGTAGTTTGAATGTAATTGACCCAATTAGCTTATAGAGAGTGGCACTATTAGGAGGTGTGGCTTTGCTGGAGTAGGTATGGCTGTGTTGGAGGAAGCATGTTACTTTTTAGGAGAGCTTTAAGATTTCCTGTGCTCAAGATACTACCTAGTGTATTAGACCACTTCCTGATGCCTTCTGATCCAGATATATTCAGTACTGTGTCTGCCTGCATGCCGCCATGCTCCCTGCCATGATGGCAATGGACTGAACCTCTAAACTGTAAGCCTCCACCTCAGTTAAATGTTTTCTTTTATAAGAGTTGCCATGGTCATGGTGTCTCTTCACAGCAATAGCAACCCTAAGACAGTTTCTTTGTATGCCTTGTTACCTGTTGAAAAAAAATGTACATTTGAAAACAAACTCAAACTTCTCAATCATTGCAGATGATAAACATCTTCACCAAGTAGCTCATGACTACTTATTTTAAATGTTTATGATGGACATCTTTCCTTAATCTATATGTATGCTACCATCCCAACTCAAATATATGGCTGTATTAAATTTTCTTCATCTCCATATACCCTTGTTTCTTTTGGGGGGGAGAACTTGAATGTTCTCTATATTTCTTTTCTTTTAGATCATATACATCCACTCATGCCAATCTTTGACAGCTGTTTATGCACAGTAGCAGCACCACTATTATGATTTCTTGACTTTACTTTCATTCCTGCCTGATGTAAAGTTTAGATGAGACAGAAACCAGTCCCTTATGCAGCATCCAGACAAGACAAGTATTGCAAAGGAGTGCTACTCTTCCCCCTCTGTCCTGCAGGGGATGCAGGGATTGGCAATTGGCTTCCTTACTATATTAAGCAGTGTTTCCTTATGGAACACAGGAGGCAAAGAAAGAAACATTACAGTGTTATTCACTTCTGAATATGTGTATAAGAGAGACAGAGAGCAATGAGTACATGTTGTGTGTGCATGTGTGTGTGTATGTGTGTGTTATTTATTGTTAATTTATTACTTAAGTGTTCCAGATTCTTGACTGAGTTCCACCTATTTCGATTTGTTGAAGTCTACTTACATTTATCTATGATAGCAAGGGACTAGACTGGCCAGATAATTGGATGAGCATTGACTGAAATTGAAGATTTAGATAATCTGTGACAGAAAAGTGGAAGAGTAATCAGAAAATGTAGTTTTTAGACGTTTTAAAAACTAATGGATGAGTGCTCTGTGGTGGTACAGCTTATATAAATCATCTCAGACATAAAAATCCTCCCCACATTAAGTATATATACTATTCAATAGAAAAAAATCTGAAACTCAGAGTTAGGAAGATAATCTATGGCTGAATACAATTACTGCAAAAGCCTAATGGCCTGAGTTTGATCCTATGAGTCCATATTAAAAAAAAACAGATAGAGTCATATACCTCTCTAATTTTTGCATTCCCATGACAAGATGAGAGGTGGAGATAGGAGATTCAACCAGGACAGCAGCATAAACAAGAAACTTGTTGCCCTGTAATGCTAAGGATCTGAGTTTAATTCCCAGAACCCAGGTAAAAAAGTCTGGTGTAGCAACATGTGCTAATGATACAAGCTTGGGGGTGGCAGAGACAGGAGGAGCCCTGGATCTTGTTGGCCAGCTCAATTAATGAGCTCCAGAGTCAATGAGACCCTTTCTCAAAACATGAAAGTGATTGAGGAAGGCACGTGGTATTGACCCCTGGCCTTCATGTGCATACACAGGCATGCCAGCATGTTGGGCACAGAACTCACTCTCTGATTCAGGCTGGTCTCAGAACTCACAATGATCTTCCTGCTTCAGCCTTGCAATTGCTTAGGTTACAAGTGAGAGGCACTCCGCTGAGTAGAGTAAGAATTCGTGAGTTATACCTCTAGTTCAGTGACGTTGCTGCTCACCTCAGACATCTGTCCTCAGTTCTCATGTGGCAGCAGTTCCATCTCCTGGTACCCTGCCCTCCTTGAAGCATATGCTGGAGTTGTGACCTGACTGATATATAGCAGATACCAGGTCTGAATTCACTGCAAGGGAAAAATTAGGAGCAAGTTCAAGGAATTTTAGTTTTGAAGTTAAAGAGTCTAGAGAAAGACTTGTCATTATCACCCCACTATTCAATAAATACTAGTTCAATAGTAGATTAGGCCTTTGTGGGGCAGTGAGAATTTATATAACTATAGTGGGTGCTTTCCAAGTCAGAGCAGGCACAAAGCCGCTTTGTTAACAGTTCTGAGCAGGAAGAAGGTATGCGTTTCTGAGGCCATACAACTGTAAGAAGAGCCCACTGAAGAGAAAGGAAGCTCCTTGGGGACCAGTAAGGACATTTCTGGAAAGATCTATTTTGTTTGTTTATGTTTTCTAAACATTCACCCATTTATATAAGATACATTTATCACACCCATCAATCACTAACTCTCTTTACCCCCTTTAGAGACCCCACCCTGCCACCCTTAGAACTCCTGTCTTTTATTTTTATACTTCTTTTAATGACAACCTTCTGAGTCTAATTAATGCTGCCCATAAGTATATGGGTGTATGGCCATCCACATGGGCAAGACTAATCTACCAGTAGTCATGCCCCACATTGGAGAATGACTTTCTCTCAGCAGCTATAAACTACCAATAGCTCCTCTTATGGCCATATCAGCCCTCCACCATCTATACTGGAATTTTGAATAGTTTGATTTTTTTTTTATGTTTTGCAGGTTGTTATACCCAGAGTCCCCCAAAGACCACCAAGAGACCAAATCCAACGAAAAAGCAAAGAGTCTTTTTACTATTGCAAGTTAGCCTAGGTCTCTCCATCCATCTGATGCATGAGCAGAGCAGGAGAGACCCCAAGTAGCAAAGGGACAGGATATTTACAGGAAGTAAAGTAAGGGGAGTGAAGCGAGGGGGGTCTACAGACTACATAGGAACAGACTCAGCATTGATGTATCTCCCATCTGGAGATGCTGTTCTAGGTTAGCTTGCAGCTGTGAGAAAACTATTATCTCTTTCAGTGGTTGTTGCGGCTACTACGTTATTTTTCTTTATCATGAGCCTGCTAGCTATAACTTTTAATTGGCTTCTTTTACAATATGTAGACATCTGGTGGGGTTTTCCTATAACTAGAGCTAGGCCCAAGTTTGGGTGTTCAAGGAAACATCATGCTGTGCCATTGGCCTACATCATGTTGGGTCTTTTTCACAGCCTGTCATGGCAGCAGAATACTCAAGGCAGGAGTTCAGGGAGGGGTCTTCTGTTTGCATTGTTTTAAATTAGCATATAATTTATTATTTATTGTAGCAGGGATCTTCAAAGTTCTTATTAATAAAATCAAACCTGAGGCCAGTTATTGGGGTGAACACTGGAAGATCAGAGAGACAGAACAAGCCACAGCTAACCTCACCTGGCCAACTTCTCAGCTGATCTTGTTTCCTCAGAAGCCTCTGTGTCCTCATATCCGAATAGCTCTCAGCTGAACTGTGCTGCTCAAAACCTAAAAGCTTAACCAGCCAAATGCTTCTAGTTCCTGATCTTCACGCCTTATATACCTTTCTGTTTTCTGCCTCACTCCCTGGGATTAAAGGCTCACTTTCTGGGATTAAAGGCATGTGTCACCATGCCTGGCTGTTTCCAGTGTGGCCATGAACTCATAGAGATCCAGAGGGATTTCTGCCTCTGGAATGCTAGGATTAAAGGTGTGAGTGCCACCATTTTCTAGCCTTTGTATCTAGTGGCTGTTCTGTCTCTGACCCCAGTTTATTAGGGTGCACAATATTTTGGGGAACACAATACCACCACATTTCCCCTTTGCTGTCTAAAATTTAAAAAAAAAAGCTTATAACTAATACAAGAAAAACTATCCAATAAGTATATACAATATATACAGTCAAAAATTACATTAACAATGTCTAGTCCATTAACATTTGACAGATTCAGACAAAAAACTCCATTATATATATTAACAATGTCCAGTCCAGTAACATTTGATAAACTCAGACAAAAAATTTCATTACTTATCCTATTTAAAACAAGTAGTTCCTTTTTAAAAGTATTTTTTCTTTTCATAATAGATTCAGTAATCTACATTTTGTCATTTTTATATCTTCCCCATTTTTCTTTTTAGAATAGATTCAACCATCTACCCATTTATCCTATTATTTCTTTATCTTTTTTCTTAGAGTAAATTCATATCTATATTCTCTTTTTTCTTTTTCTTTCTAGGGGTGAAGATATCTTTAGGGAATCTTGAAAAGAAAATTTTTGGGTTAATTGTCAAGTCCTGTATCATTTGTTCAGTCTCTGCATAATAGGAAAGTTTAGGGCTTGTCACAAGTCCTTGTTCGAGTAGTCTGTCAGGCTGGATCATCTCAGCCAGCCATCTCAAAATTGTCCTGACCAGTTTGTAGTCCAAAGTCAATCTTTCTGTGGTGTTAATCAGCTTAATGGCTTTATCATAGTCCATGTGGAATCGTCATTGTGGGTTCCTACCATCTTTTTTGAAGATTTCAAAGTTGCTGTTAGGCGTGGTCATGGTTCCCTGCAGACATTTTTTTTTTTGTGTGTGTGTGTGTGTGTGTGTGTGTGTGTGTGTGTGTGTGTGTGCCTCCTCTGTGGTTTGGAGCAATCACAGTCTGATAAATGTCTGTCTCTCGGAACCATGAACATTCTTCCCTAGAAGAGAAAATCTTCACAGCAATTTCTCCCCTTTCTCCCCACCAAGTCTTGCCAAACTTTTCCAAACTGACCTTTGCTGATGCTTACTTGTAACACGATGGTCTTGGCAATTCTTCTCCAAACAAGTAGCAGTAAACTCTTTGTCCCAGGTAGCAGCATCACCGCAGTCACCAACACCATGAGAAGGAGCCAGCAACTGGGAGCAGCAGCCTCTGCCTCCATGGTCCCACCACTGTTTTTCACTGGGTCCCGGCCACAGCTTCTCCTTAGCAAGCCTCCTAGGCCGGCCTCAAACTCGGGATGCTCCTGCCTCTGTCTCCTTCAGCAAATGCTACCGGCGTGCGCCACCACAGCTGGTGTAGCTTGGGCCTGAGCTGGGGCCCACAAGGCCACAGGCAATCAGCTTTTCTATGAATTCGGACCACGAATATTGGGCGTCTGAGGAAACAAGATCAGCTGAGAAGTTGGCCAGGTGAGGTTAGCTGTGGCTTGTTCTGTCTCTCTGATCTTCCAGTGTTCACCCCAATACCTGGCTCTGGCTTTGATTTAATTAATAAGACCTTCTAAGATTCATGCTACAATTTATTTTTAATATTTTGGAGTTTTGATAATATATATTTCCTCTCTCTCTTTCATCTAAAACCTCTTATATAATCCTCAACCACAATGCTCTCTTTCAAATTCATAGCCTATTTTTCTTTACTTGTTACATGTATAATATATATGTACATAAATAAAATCTGTTCAATCTATATAATGCCATTTGTATGTATATTTCCAAAGCTGACCATTTGGTACTGGATAACCAATTTGTGCTCTTCCCTGTGGAAGACTATTCTTCTGCTCTCAGTATTCATTAGTTGCCTGCAGTTCTTTGTTTGGCTTACAGCCTCCTGAATTTTCCTCTATTCACATTAGCATGCCTATTGGTGTTGTCCATGCACTGGTTAAGTATAGGCAGCCATATTGGTGAGACTTCATGGATGCCTTCTGAAATTCATAAGAGACACAATCTCACAGCAAACTTCCTGTTCCTCTGACTCATATGGTATTTCTGGACCCTTTTCTACAGTCATCCCTGGGCCTTAGATATAGTGGGTGTATTGTAGATATATCAGTTAGGACTAGCTCTGAAAATTGATTGGTTATGATTTTCTGTAATGTTCACCATCTGTTATAACCACAAGTTCTCTTGATTAGAAGTGAGATCTGTTATTTTTAAAAATAGTTGCTAGAAATATGTGTCATTAGTATTCAAGTACCCAAACTTCTCTATTTCTTTGAAACTGATTCTCTCTATTATGTAGCTCTGACTATTCTGGAACTGGCTATTTAAACCAACCTGGTCTCGAACTCAAAGAGGTTCACCTGCCTCTGCAATTAAAGGTATGTATCACCATACCTGCTGTGGGATGTCTTTCTATATGCTGTGATTATGTGTTGCTCTGATTGGCTGATAAATAAAGCTGGCAAGTCAGCTTAGAGGTAGGCAGGAAATCCAATGAGAGAGACAGGAAGGAGAAAGGCAGACAGGTGGGATCTGAAGAGATGCCAGCCCCTGCCAAAGGAGAAGCAAGATGCCAGCATGCTGGTAATGCCACAGTCATGTGGCAAAACCTAGATTAATAGAAATGTGTTAATTTAAGATGAAAGAGCTAGGTAGCATGAAGCCTACCATAGGCCCTACAGTTTGTGAATAATATTAAGCCTCTGAATGATTATTTTATAAGTGGTTATGGGACCACAGGGCCAGGCAAGACCAGAGAAATCTTATGGCTACATTTGGTGCCAAGACATGGTAGCAAGAATTTCCACCCAAAACCTGAGAAAGCTTTAAGAAAAGATTCTAAAATGGAGCTAAAAACAGATTCCTAGTTGTGTTTCTCAGGCAAGCCATGGCCTGCGGGCTTGACCTACAGCATGGTAGATTCCCACTGTGGTGCAGAGAGGTGTCTCCAAGCCATGCAGCATGTTGCATGGCAGATTTAGCTTTTGCTAGTACAGGAAAAAAAAGGTTTCTGGGATACACACTGCTTGTTGGAGGCATAGACCCACTGCTTCCTGGAGTTGGCAGTAGGTGTACCTCTGCCATGTTGAGAAGCTGAGGTGGGTGGAGTCAGCAGCCAAGTCTGCTGCACTGGTCCTAGCCATGCAGCTTAACAGTTTAAAATCTCTGCTGGTCAGAGAAGGATTACAGATTCACAATAACACAGATTAAAATGAATAAAACTCTAAATGGTTTACAGTGTGTGTAAAGATGTACAGAGGCTTGGAAGAGAGAGGAGAAGTTATATGACAAAATAGTTTTAAAAATAAAGTCTTTAAAGAGACAGTAAAAGTAATATGAAAAATAAGCCACATAAAGATAGATATCACACATGGAGTCTGGATTATATTGTCTTTGGGAATTTTTAACTGCAGAAAGACATTTCATGGTAAAGGCTACTCAGTTAAAACAATATGTATATTTTAAAGGTATCTTGACTTCAAAATTTATGTCTAAGGATACGTTGCTTTGGAAAAGAAGTTCTGCTTTTGTTTCCACAGAAGATGAGAACCTGTGGATTGATTGCTTCCAGGCTAATATGGTTTGATCAACCAAGACCCCCTGAAAGGTCTCTAATGACACCATGGCCTAGATGACCCAACATCCAAAATCAGCTTTAAAGTAACTGGCTGAGATGATCCATCCTCACAGACTACAGCCAAGATTTAACTATAATTCTTAATTTTCTCAGGATCCCCATAAGATTATCAGCACCCCTAACCAGCAGGGAGTAGTATGAGTAGCTATGGCCAAATTCCCAAAATATTATGAGTGTTTATTTTTATTTAAAGGGGGTTGATTATTAAATGCAATCTCTTTCTAAAAAAGAAAAGGGGATATTATAGATATGATAGGATAAAAGGGTAGATTGTTGAATCTACTTTTAAAGAACAACAACTTGTTTAAAATGTTTTATATTGCTATGGATTTTAGTTTATTGATACAAATTTAAAGTTAATTTTTGTTATACTGTGTGTATATTTCTACTGTTGTTTAAGGTATTATGTTTATGCAGCTCATTTAAAATTGTAATGTATCATTACAAATTACAGGTTAATAATTAGTCCTCTGTGATAATCAAACTTATAGTCATGTTAGTTAAGTTTTCTAGATATACATAGATATATTTCAATTAGGTAGGTAATCTTCAAACACTTCAAAGACATAAAGAATATGGCATTTAAAATGTTTTAAAAACTTAAACTTTCTGGACAATGAGACATGTCTGCTCTTGGCAGCACCGATTTACTTCAAAGAGGAAGGGATGTGGAAGACACTCCATATGGAGTTTATCTTCTTCTTGGCACAAAATGGCCTGCTGGGCAAAGAACTGCTTTTGTCTGGACTGCTTGACAGTATGTTATATAGACTAGACATGCAGGACCCACGGAAAAATGACAAATTTTGCCAAAACAAGGCAAGGTGGTCCTTAAGTTTCCTGCCTTGCAGAGGAGACTGCCAGATATTCAACAGAACACAGGGAGAAGCAACTGAGAGACTCTAGGCCTATAGGCTGAAGATGGATACCCCAATGTTGCAGAGGAACTTTGGATGACTATCTAGGCAGCCAGCTATCGCTATCATTCTAGATTTTTGGAAGTTGCTTACAATGCTCTTCCGGTTTACTTAGATAATATTATATCCTTCTGGGATCTTTGATGTAGTTGAAGACTAAATAGTTATAATTTTCCTTGGTTATGATAGAAGTTAAATTAGATATGAAACCTTAGACTCAAAAATATAGGATAGATAAAATTTATTCTTTAATTTTGCCAAATACAAATAGACTAGATATTGTAACTGTAATTCTTGCTTGATACCTGTTCTATTATATGTAATTTTACTTTGTTAAAGTTAAAACCTTCCTTTTTGATTAGACAAAAAGGGGAAGTGTTGTGGGATGTTGTAGAAGTAACCGACCATCTTATTAAATAAGAAACACAGAGTCGATTCAGAGAAGAAAGCCAAGAGGTCAGAGCGATAGCTAAGAGCTGAGATTAAAAACCTTACCCTTCCTGCCGCTGCTGTCCTACCTCTCCACAAGAGAGCTACTTCCTGTCTGTTTGTCTTTATATAGCCTTCCTGTTCTGCCTTCTCATTGGTTGTAAACCCAACCACATGACCGTCTCGTCACTGCCTGTCTGTAGGTCACTCCAGGTCTTCTATGGTTGGTATTGAGATTAAAGGTGTGTGTTTCCAATGCTGGCTGTATCCTTGAACACACAGAGATCTACCTAGCTCTGCCTACCAAGTGCTGGGATTAAAGGCGTGCACCACCACCGCCCTGGCTTTTGCTATGGCTTGCTAAGAGCTCTGACCCCTAGGCAACTTTATTTATTAACATACAAATAAAATCACATTTCAGTACAAATAAAATACCACTATAGGACGTCTTTATGTATGCTGTGAATATGTGTTGCTCTGACTGGTTGATAAATAAAGCTGCATTGGCCTCTGGCAAGGCAGCTTAAAGGCTAGCAGGAAATCCAATGAGAGAGACAGGAAAGAGAAAGGTAGGGTCTGAAGAGACACCAACTACTGTCAAAGGAAAAGCAAGATGCTAGCAGACTGGTAATGCCACAGCCATGTGGCAAAACATAGCTTAATGGAAATGGGTTAATTTAAGATAAAAGAACAGCTAGCAAGAAGCCTGCCATAGGCCATACAGTTTGTAAATAATATTAAGCCTCTAAATGATTATTTTATAAGTGGCTGTGGGACCATGGGGATGGGCAGGACTGGAGAAACTTTATGGCTACACACACCTAGTCTGAACTTCTTTTTATGGACTCTTTCCCAAAACTTCCAAACCACTTTCTAGCTACACATGCAGTGTATAAAGCTAAAATAAGAATAATGTTTCTATACTGTCCATATTACAGAAAAACAGGCTAACTCCAATGTTGCTGAGTCCTAATGGCTCCCTCAGGGGAGGTAGTGCCAAGGCATGGCCTCAACAGCACAGACACCGGGAGCCAGGGAAAAGGCAAACAGCAGACTCATTTGTTCAGCAATGGGGAGAGCCTTATATATCCTCCTCTCGGCACCCAGGCTGCATCTTGATCTGGTGACATTGCATGGTTACCCCTCACTGGTTAGGCATGATAAGGATCTCTGACATTACCTCTTTCTAGGCCCTCAGGAAGACTCCAAGTTGACTTATCTCTTGGCCTCATAGGCCTTATCTTTCTATATATCCACCCTTTTTTATTTATTACATGGGTACTCAGCAGGAGCCAGAGTTCTTTGCTCAGGCCTTTGTGACCCTGCCTTAGGAAGTCTCATCAACTGTCCTGTGCCTTACTTAGGTTGACTTGCTTAACAAACTCTTAACCATCATTGACTACCAGCCCTTGAAGAACACCTATTCCTGGAGAGCCACCCATGTGGAGAGGACTAGGCAGTAGCCTTTGAATTTCAGAGAACCAGGCATGCATAAACCCCCATGGAGGGCTATGAGCAGGATATGTAAGAGCCATTAAAACCTGAAGAGTCACCTTATTTGCTGACCACTGCTGTTGGATGTGCTGCAGGAGGCATATAAAGAGAATAAGAATTAACAATATCACCTTGCCAATCAAAGTATAGTGAGCATCCAGAAGGGATCGAATAGCCTTTATAAGTTGTCCAGACCTTAGTTAAAAAATCTGTCTCCAATGACATCACTGAGAACCTGGTCATGTTGAGGCAAGATATTTGTTCTCAAAGTAGAATGGAGGAATTAAGGGGATGAAGCAAATTGCCTGGAAGTGTGGATCGAAGGTCAGCAGGGACATGTCTCTTACTAATTCTATTTCTAGGCATTGGACAAAAGAAAGAAAAAAAGGGGGTGGGAGTAAAGCAAAGGGCTTCCTCCACAGACCAGGCACCATCTAAAGTTTTGGTGGTCAGCACCAGGTCTAGAAAGGACAGGCCTAGGGAAGAGTTGGTGTTAAATATCACAGGGAAAGCAGGAGAGTTAATTGCCACTGGCAACAGAATGGGAGGCAGGAACCAGAGTCATCTGCATTTTGGGGAATAAAAGGGGCAATGGTGATGAGTATTACATTAGTCATCCATGACCAATTCTTCTTTGGTGGAGGCAGGCTGGTCCGTCATGGGAAGCACATCTCTTGTTGGGACCCATATTGACATAGTTGGACTCTGAGGAAAAACACAAGTGTACCATCTCCCATGAATCAGCAGAGGGGCTGGTGGCTTCCATTGGAGGGAGATAGGGTATTTCTATCTAACTAGGGGTAGAGGTGTGCCCTTGGGCAGGAATACCCAATGTTTATATGCTGGACTGAGTCCCACCTCATCAAAGCTGAAAAAATTTATTTGGAAAAGGACTTCAGTTAGGGCCAGTTGGGGATCCCTTTTTATCTTTGGTGAGATGGTCTTGGCCAATAGTTCTTTAAGAGTTCTGTTGGCTCGTTCCATAATGGCTTGTTCCTGAGGATTGTAGGGCATGCCAGTGGTCTGAGAGATCTTTGAGGATCCCAGGAAGTCATTAAACTGTTGAAAGGCATAGGCAGGGCCATTGACAGTCTTTATAGCTCAAGGCACCCCCTTGACCAACATGGTCAATTTAAAGGCCTCAATAACATTAAGTCTTTTCCCAAAAAGGGCAAGCACATACACAAAGGAGGAGCATGTATCCACTATCACATGAACATATCTAACATTGCCAAAAGGATCATAATGCATAATGTTCATTTGCTAAATATCATTGAGCAATAAGCCACAATGGTTGACTCCTGCACATTGAAGTGGCTCCAAAGGGGCAAGAGGGGTGCAGGTGGCACATGACTGAGACAAATACTTGCACTGGACAATTGGCAGCTCAGAGAGAAGCCTATGCAGGTTCTGTGGAGACAGGTGAAATTACTATTGAAGAGCCCTGGCTTGTTCTAGGAGGTCTATACTAGCTGATAATATGATGGCATCTGTAACCTCATTTTCTTGAGGCAATATTCCTGGCAATTTGGAGTGGGATCTAATATATGATAGATACTAGGGCTCAGTCTTCTTTTTAAGACATCTTGTATGAGCAGCATAGTGCTGGCAATGGGAGCCGGTGAGTCTTTGACTTGAGAAAAGGCCAGCACACAAACTGCTTGTACAGTGTACTGGCTGTCAGAAAAAAATATTAAAGTGCTCAGTCTGGCACTCCACTAGAACCTTGAGGAGGGCCAAGAGCTCACTCACTTGAACAGAACCAAGGTTAGGGATAACATACATGACATCTTTGGAGCCAGGCTGTTGGACAAGAGCATCATATCTGTTTTTATTGGAATCTGTAAAGGCCAGGGTGGCGTGAGGGATGGGAGTGGAGGAAGAGACCGCGTGGGGCTGTGTCTGTATTTGAAGTGTGGGGAGCTCTGCTAAGATCTTGACTTTTGGAAAATCATGGTCAATAGTTCCTGTGAACCCTGCAACCATTTACTGGAATGAGATAGAATCCACCCAGAGGGACTCGATATTCTTTAGAGAAAAGGGGAAGACAAGCTTATCTGGCTCTCATCCATATGTTCTAGGTGCCAGCATTCATGCCTTAAGGCCAAGTTGGAAGAACTTGTCAAACTTAGAGGTGACATTGTGCAGGCCAGAATGTTCTTGATGTATCCATAGAAGGGTCCCAGATTCCTATAATACTCCCAATAATCACCCTGGGTATCCAGAGGATCGTTACGAACAAGGACTTTTTGAGGGTCATGAAGTTGCAGGCTAGAGGTAACTAGAATGACCAAAATCTTTTGTAGTAGATTTCTAGCCTCATGAGTAAGCTTAACCTTGATGGACAGGCAGGTGGGGCCCTCCAACAATGAAAAGAAGTATCTCATGTCTTGATGAGGGATAAGCAGAAAGGGCTTAAGCCAATTAACCATGCCACATAATTGTTGTAATTCTGAGAGTGAGTACAATTCCTTCATTTCCAATTTAAAGGAAAGGGGGCAGACCTGCTTAGCAATGGAAAGGCCTAAAAAGGCAAAGAGGGGTAGCATTTGAATCTTTTCTGGTACCATGATCAAATGTAATTATGCAAGATCTTTTAACACTCTTTTGGCAGTCCTTTGTAGATAGACTGCATCCAGATATGCCAGAAGGAGATCATGCATGTAATGGATTAAGACGATATCCTTGGGAATATTTGCCAAGGCCTGAGGAAACATTTAACTGGCTGGTTGTGGGGCTATTCTTCATTCCTTGGGGTAAAATCATCCATTGCTATCTATTGGCTGACTTATGCATATTAGATTCCCATACCGTAAAGGCAAAATGGTCTCGATCCTGTGGCACCAGGGGAATTTGAAAAAAGCAACCCTTAATATAAAAAAATATATAAAATATATTAAGATGGAGGAATACTGCTAAAGTGGGGGAGGCCTGGTTGTGTGGACCACATTTTTTTGCATTTGATCATTAACTGCATGAAGATCCTGCAGTAGATGGTAGCATCCCCATCTCTTTGAAATAACAAATATGGCGGTATTATGTTTACTTGTGATCATTTCCATGTGCTCCATCTTTAGTCATTCTGCAACTAATTCCTTTAGAATTGACAGCTTGGGTTAAATTATAGGCCACTGTTCTACCAAGACATCTTGATTTGAAAACCATGTCAATGGAATAGGGCTAGGAGGCTCAACCATGGTGGATTTCTGAGGGACAGTGGCCCTTAGAATTGGGTGTGGAACTAATGTGTAGGATTGTGATTTGCCTAACCTGTCTTTTCATGTACCTGAGGGTCATCAAAGAAATCTCTGTCATCAGTAGTTATAACAGCACACATATCCTTCAGGATGTCTCTACCTCAGAGTTATCTCAGTACTGTAGAAACTATAGGGTGAATGGATCCCTTGTTGCCATCAAGGTCTTTCCAATGCATTGGACGGGTGGTAATTTTTGAATCTTGTTGGCCTCCTACTCCAGTGATGAGGGGGCAAAGTCTAAATTTCTAATGAGGGAAGCAGAGTGCCTCCATTTCTGTTAATATAGTGATGTCTACACCCAGGTCCACCAAGCCTTTAAGAGCTTGTCCATAAAGATAATTGGTTAGCATTGGGAAGTGTGGAAAAATGACCAGTGTCCAATAGATTATTGTATTACCAGAGCCTCCTCTTACTGGTAGGGCTGAGGAGTGCCCCACTTGGAGTTTAAAGGGGCTGATTCTTCAGCAGGCTGTGATCTGTAATCCTTTGTCCAACGAAATTCCTTATTGTATCTGGGTCATTGGGTCCCAGGCTTTGCCAAGGGGCAGTCACACCTCAAATGGCCTGGTTTGCTGCATCCCCAGCAAGATCTGTCTACTTGGGGGCCCTTGGGTGTGCTGCTGGCACACTGCCTGTCCACCAGGAGGGCACCCATGGATGCAGTGATGGGACCATTACTGGGGTGAAGATCTCTTGCGGCCAGTACCCACTTGTGAATGTCCTCATTGTAGACCAGTGTGACCACATTGCTGGTGGGGGCACTAAGCCATTCCCAACCCAATTGTTTGATTAACATTTCACTAGTGGGGCCCGGGTCTATTCTGTTTTACTGCCTCATTGACACATGTGAGAAAATCAGTTAAAAGTTCCCCTGGTTGTTAAATAGTATTGTGGATATAAATTGAAGGTTCCCATGGGGTACATGCCTTAAAAGCCTTAAAGGCCCAGTTAGAAACCTTTTGGTAGTAGGCTTGATGGCCAATCTATTCCTGATGGATAGGATGGACAAAGTTACCTCATCCAGTGAGCATGTTAACTAATTAACATTAAGTAAGAGATTCACTTGTGCATGAGCTTCTGCTTGATCATCGTAAGTTGATTTCCAGTTAAAAAAGGCAGCCGGCTCCAGCACAGCTTTGAGCAGACTATACCAGTCAAAATAAGTCTGTACTTGTATTGCCCTTTGAGGGAGGACCTGTCTCAAGTATGGTGAATCCAGGCCCAACTCATTAGCCACCTTCCAGATAAGGGGGAGTTCAGCTATGAGAGTGGGCATCAAGGGCTGGCTAGCAACATTTTGTCCCAGGTTGACCAAAAAGGCTTTCAATGGCCTTTGAGGACCAAGACAGGAAAGAGGGAGTGTAGCCAGAAGGTTTCTCTTGTTCTGCCCAGCACCACAGCCACTCAGACCCAAGTAAACACACAGAGAGGCTTATATTAATTAAAAATGATTGGCAATTAGCTCAGGCTAACTACTGACTAGCTCTTACACTTAAACTCAGCCCATTTCTGTTAATCTATATGTCGCCACATACTCCGAGGCTTTACCTGTATGCCATGGATGGTGGGTTGGCATCTCCTGACTTAGCCTTCCTCTTCCCAGAATTCTCCTTGTCTGCTTATCCCACGTATACTTCCTGCCTGTCTGCTGGCCAATCAGCATTGTACTAAACCAGTGTACAAAGCATTATCCCACAGCAAGGGGGTGCGGCACCTGAGGGGCATACCACAGTGCAAGGGAATTTCCACTTTCAGGGGCAAGGAGACATTGAGACACTTCACTCTAAGTGTACAGCAGTGGAACTGTAGCCTCCCACGGCTGGAGTGGGGCTGACGGGGAAGCAGTACATGTGGTCTTGGCTGTGGCCATGCTCTCCTCAGCAAGTTTTGTGGGCCCTGAACTGTCTGAATCCCCCTCATCACATGTCATAGAGAGATCAGACATGGAAGGGGAGGAGGTGATGGGGAGGTTACCCATTTTGTAGAAAGAGACAGCAGGCGAGCAACAGTCAGAGAGAAGATGGCAGTCAACAAGCATAGAAAATTGTGTTGGACCTTTATGGTTTATGCTTACTGGGGGACTTCCAAGTTTTTTTTAGGCCATGGCCATATGCCCACATGGTGTCTCTGGACAAGGGACAGCATTCAGGAGCCGAGCCTTGGTTCTGCTTCCTGGGGGTTAGGCCTTATGTGGAGGTGCCGGACAAACTGAAACAGAAAAAAGTGTGCCTATCTAGACAGAGAGACAAACATGGCAGACAACATTAAAGAAAGAAAGAAAGAAAGAAAGAAAGAAAGAAAGAAAGAAAGAAA
>CABHPH010000069.1:0-11059 GCA_902168325.1 Peromyscus nudipes
ATGCATATCACCCGGTGTCTAGATTGTGAATTACCTTCTGCTCAATTGTCCTGGTGTCTCTTGCTTTTAGCTCTCTGGTGAGGAAGAACCAGTCTTACTGTGGGTCCCTCAAAAACTAAAGGATAAGCTCAGAGCTTAAGCTCAAGATTCTTGGTCAGGCACTGATTCTCCCTCCTTGCTGATAGTCCTTCTTTGTCTCTGGTCAGCGTCTGCTGAACCAGTTCTCAGGGGTCTTAGAGGAGCCCAGGGAGAATGAAATATTCCTTCTCTTCTGAGGATGTCGATTGTCTCTTCCCCAGTGTCTCATGGTATCTCAGGCCTGGCTTCCCTGATGTCCTAGGTCATTGTTGGGTTAGCATGGTTTCGTGTCCTCTTGGCCACTCATGGTCATCTGCTTTGGAGCCTGCTCATCTTAGTCCACCAAGGTCTCCAGACCTTCCGATTGGGCAGGTGTTCATGTTTCTTGAGTGTCTGACAGCTGTGGTTCTTTTGAAATCAATCTGGAGAAGGTCTAATGTCCTTGAAGGGAGATGTTCCAAACTCACCCCTTCACGCCTCTCTGAGCATAACCCTCTGGTTTATGTTACCGGTTTCACCTGAAACCTCTGTCCTCATCCCTCTTGGAGTACATGGGAGAATCCTAAAATAAAGACTTGTGATCTTCAATCTTTTTTTTATTTTATAATTTAATTAAATTTTACATATCAGCCACGGATTCCCTTGTTCTCCCCCCTCCGGCCCCCCCCACCTTCTCCCCAGCCCAACCCCCATTCCCATCTCCTCCAGGGCAAAGACTCCCGTGAGGATTGAGTTCATCCTGGTAAATTCAGTCCAGGCAGTTCCAGTCCCCTCCTCCCAGGTTGAGCCAAGTGTCCCTGTATAAGCCCCAGGTTTCAAACAGCCAACTCATGCACTGAGTACAGGACCCAGTCCCACTGCCTGGATGCCTCCCAAATAGATCAAGCTAATCAACTGTCTCACTTACCAGAGGGCCTGATCCATTTGGGGGCTCCTCAGCTATTGGTTCATAGTTCATGTGTTTCCATTCGTTTGGCTATTTGTCCCTGTGCTTTATCCAACCTTGCTCTCAACAATTCTCCCTCATACAAACCCTCCTCTTTCTCGCCAATTGGACTCCTGGAGCTCCACCTGGGGCCTGGCCATGGATCTGTGCATCCGGTTCCCCAATATGTTATGCAATATGTTATCCCCATCTCTTCGCATGTGGTTAAAAGCCATGGATATATCTCGATATCACTTCAGTGATTGCGTTGTGATACAGGGAGAAAGGCCCAATCTACAGGAGCCACTTCAATGCAGAGTATTCTACACCTGGCTGCAGAAGAGAGAGCCAGAGAAGTTCCACGTTTGAGAAGAATTTGAGGGTCCACTGCTGGCTTGAAGATTAGGGTCAGCGAGTGGCAAGGACAGAAATGAGAGCTGCCCCACACTGATGTAGCAAGAAAACCAGCTCTTGGCTCTAACTGCGGGGAGCTGAATCAGTCTGAGTGAGTGTGGGTTTTTCATTTCTTCACAAGTTCTTCTAGATGGGAGCTCATGCAAGCTGTCATTTTAGCTTTGACTTTCTGAGACCAGAGCCAAGAATCCAGCCACACCCTCCCAGACTTTAGACCCATGGAGCTATGAGAAGTCGGGTGCTAGTTTAAGCTGCTGAGTTTGTGTAATTTGTTACACAGCAATAGGAAAATGAATACAACATTAATGAGAGGTGATCCACCATCAGAAATTGAATATCTTCCTGGGTAAATTAAGATAGAGGAAACAGGAGGAGAAAAAGGACCCTAACCACTTGGCTTGTGATCTTGAAGAAATAAAAATTAGCATCTTTCCTTATTTGTTAGTCTCTTGCCTTGCTTCATTTAAACCTTTTCTTCCTTGTTCTTTCTTTCCATTTATTCTTACTCAAAGTTTCCTAAAAACGTAATGTGTGTGTGTGTGTGTGTGTGTGTGTGTGTGTGTAATTGTATATGGGAGTGTGAAACAGCCCTGGTTGACCAAGAGGCCACTGGAAGCAAACAAGATCTCCCCCCTGCCTTAAGGTCTGTGCAGCTTTCCCATCTCAGAGAACCCTGGAAGGGTCAGCAAGGCCAACCGGTGTGATGTGAGCCGTGTTGTTACGGGCTCCCTGTGGTGGAAACTGGATAATTGTGAACAGATAATACTCACCAGGAAACTATTCTGTGCCAGGTTTACTCTCAAGGGCTTCATTTAATTCATTTCATCCCAGAGAAGCCCAGGCTGTTGCACTGTTCATGACACAATCTTACAGTTGCAGAAACAAGTCCCAGCCAGGGCAAGAGCCCTGCCAAGATGAACTGGCAACCAGATCTACCTCTGCAGCGTGTGGGTGGAATTTGCTTGCTTTCCAAGTACACAGTTGAGAAACCATTCAGGAATGCAACACATCCCATGCATATTGCTGAATTTCGAGCCCCTTGGGAACTTGTCTGTCTACACCATATTCATGGTAAATGCCACTTGGTTCCCATAAAGTTCTTCTGCTATCCAGGGTGAAGTCAGATCTCCTTTACCTCCTGGGGGAGGTAGTGGTGAGGATTCATTGCAATATTCATGCATCTGAAATATCTCTTTGCACCTTCTGAAGTTAAGAGACAAAAGGCTCATAAAGATGTTGAGTAGCTTGTATTGATCCTAGTAGTGATCAGGCTACGTGAGGAGGAGGGAGTACCAGTTCAAGGAATAAAGGAGGAAGTAGTGCGAAGGCAGGATCTGAAGTTGTGGAAGCTTGTGTTTGGATTCTGGGTAAGGACTCTGGGGAAGAGTGGTCCCCTGCAGTTAGGCTCACACTCAACTGTACCAGCAAAGCACTTGCAGAATATCTCAGTCCCACGACCATCTCAGAACAGGCTTCCTGTCACTGGCTGAGAGACAATAAAGACGCGAATGCTTAAACTACCACAGTGAAGCTCAATGGCAGGGTTGTGGCTTTTTCACTAACTCTCCAGCTGTTCCATCTGAGGACTCAGTGGGTGGAGTGAGATGGACGGCTTCCTGTGCACTACCACAGGTCTGGCTGCAGGAGTCCCCTTATTGGTGAGCAGGCAAACGCATCAAAGTGGGTGTTATAGTCCCAAGGTCTATTAGAGTCCTTTTATATTTAGTTGCAAATGTGAAGCACACAGCTTCACTGTCTCTTTCACAATATAAACCCCATAGTGGAAATGTACACAGCTGAATAAGATATGGGGCATCCTCCCAGGCTCCCTTGTATGTGGGTTTCCACGATGACATGATTCTAGAGAATCTAAGTACATGAATGAGATTCTCAGAAGACAATGTTTCTTTAGTAATGGTGGTGGATAATGGGGCCTTGCACATGCTAGCTAGTCAAGCAGTCTACCATAAAGATATTTCCCTGCACTCTGGGAAAAATTTTTTATATGGCATCTCTCTTTGGCCTTTCTCTCCTAGTTTCTGATTCATCTTTGATATTGACCATGATGCCTGGGGAAAGTGGGATCATCTACATCAGAGAGATGATAACATCAAGGGCTTATCCCTACCTTCAGTTTTCCCTTCCACTCTCTCTTTCTATCAAAAGCCTGTATTTATGTTCTACATTGCTGCCCATGAAGTAGCTATCAGTGCTCTGAGGAAGTACTCTTCTAGAATCACCTTCTCATCGTGCTTTCCAAAAGATGTCACCTTCTCTACAGAACGTTCAGTATCAGCTCATTCATCTAGATACCTAAGCTCTGGAAACATCATACACCTGCAACTGAGTGGATGCCCCTTTCACAAGACCATTGTCCCCTGTGGAATGTGACTAGACCATTCTCTGATTTCTTGGAAAGAAACATTTGTACTAAAAGAATTATGAATACCAGATGATCTTAACTAAAAATAATAAATCCAAAGGAGAAATAGAACAGAGAAAAAAGGATATCAAAATAAAAGAGCCAGAATAATTAGAAAGAACCATTGGAGGAGGAAATCTGTGAAGAGCTGCCAGGATTTGACCTTGAAATCAAAAAGAAGTCCAGGTAGAAAAAAAAAAGCATCAGTTCCTCCTGATTGGGGAAAGAGCTCCATCAACCCAAGGAATAATCCTCCAAGCATAAGTTCATTACATGTTAGAGTCATGAATGCTTCTGGTTTTCAGGAGCATTTTGACACATGGCAAGCTAATGGAAGTCTCCATAGAAGCTCTGAGGCATTTTCCCAATTGTATGGAGAACACCAGAGTCATGTCAATTCCTCAGTGAGCAGACTGCAATATATAGAGCACCACGGAGGCCTATCCACATTCAAGTTTCTGTCCCTGGGACATCAAATCCGGCATGCCAGCAAAGCCATGTTCTAGTGAGTCTCAGCTTTGTCTGCTTAAGGGCTAAAAAGAGTAATCAAATGGTTTAATAGTTAAAGAGAAAAAATCTTGGAAGGAGTAAATATGTAAAATTGCTGTTGAGCTAGTTCAATACATTGTCATAGAGAGTATATGACAGTAAGTCTCAGAAACCATGGCTGGCTAAGGTCTTTGGAGACTGGAATAACAGATATCAACATGGCAGGTGTGAACAGTGACCACTGAGACTTGTTAAACATGAAAGATTAATGTTTTATTTTTCTTTGGCCTGTCTTCTCATTTAGAAAAAATGGATAAAAATTTTCAACCTTTTTCCTTTATTATGTTTTTTTTTTAATTAGGTCTATGTTCTGGGCTTGCTAAATTTTGTTAGAATTTATCTAAAAGAAGGGTCAAGTGTAGGGAGAGGGTTGTCTGGGATTGGAGATCTGCATAGGAGGAGTAGTGGATAAGTGATGTTAGCAGCAGACTTCCTGGTCTGCCAGTTTGGCAACCATGGTAATAAAACCTTGGAGCCATTACTTAACACTAGAATGAGGCAGGTCTTAAGAGTGGTCAACTGAGGTTAAATTCACTGTCAGTTCAAGAATGCAATATGCAGGAGACAAGACTGCATCAACATATGGAAATTAATAGATGTCTTATATTTGAAATGATATAGTTTCAGAGCTCAGGAAACCCCACAGAAGAGGAAGCAGAAAGAGTGTAAGAGCCAGAAGGAATGGAGGACACAAGGAAAACAAGTTCCTCTAAATCAACTGAGTAGAACTCATATGAACTCACAGAGACTGAAACAGCAAGCACAGGGCCAACATGGGTCTGCATCAAGTCCTCTGCATATATATTACAGCTTTCAGATTAGTATTTTTAAGGGATTCCTGAGTGTGTGGATGAGTGGGTCTCTGACTCTTGTGCCTGCTCTTGGAAGTCTTTTCCTCCTTTGGGTTGCTATGTACAATTTCCATGGGACTCCCTTAGCCAACAATTCAATTGAATGCAATCCAGTCCTGCCACTAGAAGCATTGCCTGGCTACAAGAGATGGCCAATTGAGACTCTTTAACCCTCATTACTAGGAGTCCTCATTAGAATCACCTTCATAGATTCAGGAAATTTCCATCACACTAGGTTTCCACATTAACCCCCAAATGCCGCCCAGTTCCAGCCATCTCTCCCCACACTCTCTCCATCTACCCTCATTTCCCCCTTCCTAATACCCCTCCCCCTGTTCCTGTCCCCACCTGCCTCCAGTCTGCCCATAAAATCTATTCTATTTCCCTCTCCCAAGGAGATCCATGTGCCCCTCCCCAGTCCCCTACTCTTCCCTAATCTCTCTGGGTCTACAGATTGTAGCTTAGTTATCATTTACTTAATGGCTAATATCCACTTATAAGTTATTATGTACCATATTTGTCTTTCTGAGTCTGGGTTATCTCACTCCAGATGATTTATTTCTAGATCCATCCATTTGCCTGCAAATTTCATGATGACGTTTTTTTAACAGCTGAATAATACTCCATTGAACAAATATACTACATTTTCTTTATCCATTCTTCTCTTGAAGGAAATCTAGATTGTTTCCAGTTTCTGGATATTATGACTAGAGCAGCAATGAACATGGTTGAGCATGTGTCCATGTGGTGGAATGGGGCATCCTTTGGGTATAATTGTGGTATAATTGGATCTTGAGTTAGATGGATTCCCAGTTTTCAGAGGAGCCACCATATTGATTACCATAGTAGATGTACAAGTTTGCACTCCCATCAGCAGTAGAGGAGTGTTCTTCTTACTCCACATCCTCCCCAGCATGAGCTGTCACTTGTGGTTTTTATCTTAGCCATTCTGATAGATGTAGGATGGAATCTCAAAGTAGTTTTGATTTGCATTTCCCTGATGGGTAAGATTGTTGAACATTTCTTTAAGTGTTTCTTGCCTACTTGAGATTTCTCTGTTGGGAATTCTCTGTTTAGATCTGTACCCCATTGTTTAATCAAACTGTGTGGTTTTTGACATCTAGTTTCTTGAGAACTTTATGTATTTTGGATATTAGTCCTCTATCAGATATGGAGTTGGTAAACTCTTTCCCCATTCTGTAGGTTGCCACTGTGTCCAATTGATGGTGTTCTTATAAGGCCTTACAGAAGTCGTACAGAAGGCCTTACAGAAGTCTTCCAGTTTCATGAGGTCCAATTTATTAATTGTTGCTTTTAGTACCTGCACTATTAGTGTTCTGTTCAGAAAGCTGTCTCCTGTGCCAGTGTGTTCAAGCCTATCCCCAATTTCTCTTCCATCAGGTTCAGTGTGTCTGGTTTTATGTTGAGGTCTTTGATTCACTTGATCTTGAGTTTTTTACAGTGTCTTAAGTATGGTTCTATTTGCATTCACCTATAAGCAGACATCCAGTTTGACCAGCATCATTTGATGTAGATGCTGTCTTTTTCCAGTGTGTATTTCCGACTTCTTTATCAAAAATCAGGTGTCCATATGTGTGATTTATGTCTGGGTCTTCAGTTCAATTCCATTGATCCACATGTCTGTTTTTATGACAATGCCTTGCAGTTTTTATTTCTGTAACTCTGTAGTACAGCTTGAGACAGGGAACGGTGGGGCCTCCAACAGTTCTTTTATTGTTCAGGAGTGTTTTAGCTATCCTGGGGTTGGTTGTTGTTGTTCTTTCCTCCTTTCTCTCTCTCTCTCTTCTTTCCTTCCTTCCTTCCTTCCTTCCTTCCTTCCTTCCTTCCTTTCCTTCTTTCTGTCTTTCTTTTTGATTTTTCTTGAGACATGCTTTCTCTGTTGTGTTTTAATTTTCATTCAGTTACAGGAAATTTTTATTTCTTTCTCCGTTTCACCATTTAGTAATCAGTCTAATCTCCATGAGTTTGTGTATTTACTGGAGTTCTTTGTTTGCTGTCAATTTGAAGTTTTATTGCATTGTGGTCAGGTGGGATAGAAGGAGTGAACTTGGGAAGATTTGTTTGTGTCCCAGGAAGTGTTCTATTTTAGAAAAGTTTCCATGTGCCACTGAGTAGAATGTGTAGTCTTTTGTGTTTGGATAAATTATTCTGTAGATATCTGTTAAGTTCATTGATATATGATGTCTTTTAATTCTGATGTTTCTCTGTTTATTTTCTGTCTAGATGATCTGTCTATTGGAGAAATTGGGGTATTAATGTACAGATGTTAAAATGTGTCTTTAATTCTAGTATGTTTTGTGTTTGTTTGTTTGTTTGTTGTTTGTTTGTTTTTATAAAATTGGGAACCCCTGAATTGGGTGTGTTTATGTTTAGGATAGTAATGTCTTCTTGACTAACTGATCTCCTGATTAGAATGAAGTATCTCTTTAGCTCTTCTGATTAGTTTTAATTTGATGTCTATTTTGCCAGGTATTAGGACAGCGAAGGCTGCTTGCTTCCTGGTCCCATTTTAGTGGAGTACTTTTGTCCATCCATTTACTCTAAGATAGTGCCTGTCTTTAAAACTAAGATGTGTTTCTTGTAGGCAGCAGATAGATGGATTGTGTTTCTTCATTCATTCAGTCAGTCTGTATCTTTTGACTAGAAAATTTAGACAATTTTGACTTAAAGTTATTATTGAAATGTGTGTTAGTTATGGTCATTGTGTTGTTGATTTTTGATGTTGTTGTTCTGGGGGTATATTAGGTCTAGAGGTTGGAAATGTCCTGGGTGGAATGAAGTCAGGTGGACAGAGGGGGCTGGGACGTTGTGTTCCCTGGTTCATGTTGGTAGGGTGTGGGTAGATAAGTCTGAGTAGAAAGGTAGGATAAGATGTGGAAGTGTCCTGTGGCTTGGCTCACGGGTAAGGAGTATACTGGGCCAAGCCTAGAGCTCTTCTGCAATGAGTACAAGGCAGGCTATACCAAGCTGGTGTACTGGTTGTGGGACCCAAGCTAAACCTTGTAGATTGTGGGAAAGGTGTGCATGAAGAAGTCATGGTTATTCACCAGGATAGACTATGGAGGAGCATGTGGCAAGTCTGGGTATAGAGTGGGGTTGTGGAGGTGGTGTAAGGATTCGGTCCTTAATTATATCATCAGCCTTCGTCCGCATCCCAGCCTAAAAAGCGGGTGGACCCTCTGTGTGCCCTTCCTCTTCCCTCTCTTTCCTTTCCACTCCTTCCTTCTGTCTAGACCTCCTTCTTCTCTTCTCTCTCTCTCTCTCTCTCTCTCTCTCTCTCTCTCTTTCTCTCTCTCTGTCTCTCCCTCTCGCTCACCTCGACAATAAAGCTCTAAAAAGGTAACCATGGCCTGTGATTCCTCCTCCAGCACTCTCCTCTGTCGGCATGGCTGCCACAGGTGGCAACCAGCCAGGAGCAGCGCCATTTAACCAACATTGGGGCCAAAACCTGGGATAGACCACTGAGGACCTGCTGACTGCTGCCGCTTGCCACCTCCTCCCCCATCCAGTGAGACTGTGAGACCGCGAGACCACGCACGCGTGTGTCCCTCGCCTCCGCTGGACCCCTACACAGCTTCCACTAGTGCTACCACTATGATTCTTCTGATTCTTCACAGTGAGTCTGCCATTCTCACGGCTGTAGTCTGAGCTATATTCTTTGCGACAGACACCCTGGGGGTTGTCCCCGGGCTGTACTGGCAACTGGCAGGCACATTTTCGCTCCTGACGAGGGGTGTATGCTGTCTCAGGTCTACCAGGTGGACCAACTGCAGTTCAGCCGCAGCCCTTCCCATCCCATGACGAAGAGGATGGTGAGCTTGAGCTGATTCTTAGATCTCTCTTCACTCTCGGGGATGCCCGAGATTGGAGTCTGATCCTGGTTTGTTATTTTAATTTTTTATTTTTTTCTCTCGGTTACAGTCATGAGACAAAGGGGCAGATACAATACATTTACCACCTACATTGGTGGATAGGGGTGGGCACAGCGTAAACCTGGACACATAACAGCGTCGCGGGAACTTCTGCCAGCGAACAGTTCCCTGTTCTAACTCACTGTTCAGCTAATGGTACAGGACCACCACAGAACTGGAGTCCAGAGATCATCAACACCTTGTCAAACAGAAAGTTCACAGCCACAGCCAAGAGGGATACATGTCTCCAGAGCAAACGGATGGCAAACAGTATCCCACAACGCCTGTCTACCTCAGAAATCTCCCCTTCTCCATTCCCCCAAGAGCCAACCGATGTCCAAATTCAGCTGGAAGCAGTTTTTGAGAGGATCAACACCCCTAGTCCCATCTACCTGCTTTTTTATAATAAGGGAAAGTCTGGGATGTAAGGATTCGGTCTTTCATTGCATCATCAGCCTTTGACGACATCCCAGCCTAAAAAGCGGGTGGGCACTCTGTGCGCCCTTCCACTTCCCTCTCTTTCCTTTCCACTCCTTCCTTCCGTCTGGACCTCCTTCTTCTCTTTCTGCTCTCTCTCTCTCTCTCTCTCTCTCTCTCTCTCTGTCTCTCCCTCTCTCTCTCCCGCCCCTCTCCCAATAAAGCTCTAAAAAGGTAACGATGGCCTGTGATTCCTCCTCCAGCACTCTCCTCTGTCGGCATGGCTGCCACATGTGGCGGCCAGCCAGGAGCAGCTCCGTTTAACCAACAGGTGGAACAAAGGGTCCTGTGGGTGGATGCAGGTAGGACTTGTCGTGGTGGATACCTAGAACTTGACTGCAGTGCAAGAGGAGGTGGTGGGAATAGGCCAGGGCATGTATGAGGGACCCTGTCGAAGTCTAAAGGTTTGCTAATGCGTGGAAAAGATGGCCAGACAAGGTCAGGGCTGTGGGACCCACATTAGATCTGGCAGGCGGTGGAAGAATAAGGTTGCAATAGGGGTTACTCACCAGGCTATACCCTGGAGGAGGATGTGGGAAATCGGGTATGGAGTGGGGTGGTCAAGGCAGCTCTGCCTTGACTTCTTATTGGCCCAAAGGATAATTGTTAGCCATCTTCTTACAGTACTGAAACATTGTTTGTTGTAAACTGAGGCTTAAACTGTTGTTATAATAGGAAGTTACCACCCAACCGGTCTGTCTTACAGATACTTCCTAGCTGAATGACTGAAACAAAACTGTGCTTAAACAAAACTGAATAGAATCTCAATCCCCATCACGTTAAAGCTATTGTAAATATGTCAACATAAACATGGAGAAAATAGTACAATAAATACTCATATATCCTTCCTCTAGACACAAAACAATCAGGGTTTAACCTGTTCTCCTTATGACAGCTTAAGCTGGGTGTAGTGATGAATATCTTTAATCTCATCACTTAGGAGGAAGGAAGATCAGGAATTTGAGGCAAGCATGAGCTATATGGAACCCTGTCACAAAACAGACAAAAATGTTAGTTTAGATAGTTTGTGCTTTTCAATGAATTTCAAGTCAGATATTAGGACGGCTTTGGAAGGGGTTGGGGGCAGTTCAGTGGCTGAGAACTTGCTCAGCATATGGGTTCAATCATAGAATTGAAAAAAAAAATGATATAAGAAAAGCATGATCTGGTTTTATTGAGACACATCCCATCTCTTCTTGTGATCCATTCTCCATGAGTCATCTCTCTAATCAAAGGCCCACAAACTCTTGCCTCAAGGGCTGCGAAGGTGAGGAAGGACACCTGTGCACTCTGCATCAGGAGCAGAGAGATGGAGGCTGAAGAGGGTCTGCTGTCTGTGTGCTTTGGTAATTGGAACTCCCAGGTAAAAAGTGTCCTCACCACGCCCCACTTCCATCACATATGACAAGTG